>CAOKZL010003625.1:0-82551 GCA_948472985.1 Iguana delicatissima
AATATAAGCATTGTCATTCTGTTATTGTATTATATGTATATTATAAATATTAACTTAGTCATTATATCATTATTACTGTTATGATAGTAGCTGGTGTTATACTTTTGCAAAGAAAGGTTATTATGTAAACTGAGTACTAATTTGATAAAGAAAGAAGACAAGCAGGAATGAAGAAAGGGGTAAAGAAGGAAGAAAGGAAGGAAGGAAGGAAGACAAGGAAATTACACTAGATCAGCTGTAAATGAACTTTGCTTTTTCCGTTTTCATATATAATGTACTTGTGTCAGTTAAGATTAATAAAAAAAAGACATTTTTATTCCAACAGGTATTCAATGTGTGATTATGACCTTTATGATAAAAGGTGCCAGATATTGTGAATGGTGCTGAAGTTGCTGAATTCATGGATATTTGAGTTTTAATTAAGTATTTTAACTGTTTTAATTCTTCTTGTTCATTTAACTATGTTTTAACTTTTGTATTCCATGGTTTTTAACTATGTCTTGCTAATTGTTGTAAGCGGCTTTGAGACTAAATCTGGGGTGGGGGGGAAGTGGGGTATAAATAAAAACAACCCTAATTGACCACGAGCCAGAGGAACTCTGGACTGAATCCAGGGACACTGTTAGGGAGGAATAAAAAAGACACTGTCTACAGCCATATAGTTCATATGGTTATCTACTCACCTGGGCTTTAGGCAACATATTCCCTCCCATCTTTGTCCCCCAACAACCATTGTTAAAACTGAACTTGTCAGTTTGTCACCGGATCCAATAAATAAACCGACTGACGGACTTTTTAAAAATCATCCACGAATTACATTAAAAAAATTGAAACTGGAAATGAGGGAAAAAAGAAATCCTTGTATCTTTCCACTGTTTAGATTCTTCTTCCTAAAATATGGCAATAAAGTTCAATATGGCTACAGGGTTGACTATTTTCTCCCCAGTTGTTTAGTCAGCTTGGTGTCATCAACATGCGGGTATGAGTCAGTGTAGTTTTTCACGTGCATTACTTGGCATAAGTACCGGGCTGTATGGTTGGAGAGCCATACCAGACCTGGCATTGCTTCAAGGTTGCACTTGTGGCATAAAGTTCCATTTAACAGTTTACATGCCAGCCACACCCACTGCTACAAAATAAAAGGCAACTACAAATTATTTTCTTTACCTGTAATTTTCTTTACCTTTAAAAGGATCCAATTAAAGCTCACAGGCAGCACATTCACTAGTGGTTTTCCAGAATTAATCTCAAGCATGAGGTCAACAGCCCTAGTGCATTCATCTGCCCTTTGCTGTACCTATAAACCAACAACAGACATCATATCCTTGGATTGAAATGGCCAAGGCTTCTAAATGCTGATTCAACAATTAGAGCTATTTATTTGTCTTCATCTGACATTGTTTAATAACTTTTTTTAAAAAAGCTTACATAATGTATTAAAAATAGCACAATAAATTATGTAACACAACAAATGACCTTGGAAAATTCTTATCAGTAATAAAAATCCTGAACAAGCATGATTTTCCACAATGGCTATGGGAGTCATGTGACCCTTCAAACATTGCTAGACTGCAACTGGTAGTAGTCCTTGCTCGCATAGCCTTGAGGAAGAGTGCTGGTAGTTTCAGCTAAAACATCATTAGAGATCCATGTAAGCAACAAGAGTGATCGAAGAAATAGGCACTCCTCTTGTGAAACATGATACCCATTTATCTAATTTATAAATAAAAACAGAGACAAGACACACAAATCTTTTGGGGCTGGAGTATTCCTTCAGGTTGCACTTTTGGACAACCAAAAACAAGAACACTATTTTAAATGCATTTACCAGCAGGTTTGGATCAAAATAGGTTCGTGTGAGGAGGTTGATTAACTGGTGTTACTGAATGCTATTCTGTTATGAATTAAGATATGCACTGTGCTATACCTAGAAAACTCACTCTTTAAAAAGTGGAACATCTGGGAGTCCACACAATTCCCACCTTTGTTTGGAACCTTCTGAGCTGCATGTCACACTGTTCTAGGTTCTTCTGAATTGAACTAGATGTTTGTTATGTGAGCCAGGTGTACCACAATTACAGCAGGATTACTGTGTTTTTAGCTAGGGCTTCACACAATCACACAATGTCTGTTGTTCTTCCAGTAGGAAACTGTTCTTTCACAACCGCAACGAAATCTGTTAACGACCGCCTTTCCCACTATGAAAAGGGTTACAAACTGATAAAACGTCGAAGATAGGGTGTTTTGCTTTTGAAAAAAAATTTAGGCCATTTCTGCATGGCGTTGCTGTCCTGTGATGGGGGTGTGTTGGTAGTGGTCCACAAGTCATGCTTCTGCATGTTGTTGCAGTCCTGTTGCCAACGTGTCCCCACCTGTCACACAGTTGCAAGCTATTCCATTAACAGAAAAAATCCATTAATGGCCTGCATGAGTCAGCAGTGTGATGCGGCAGCTAAGAAAGCCAATGCGATTCTTGGTTGCATCAATAGGAGTATGGTGTCTAGATCAAGGAAAGTAATGCTACCAGCCTATTCTACTTTGGTTAGACCTCATTTGGGATACTGTGTCCTGGGCACCTCACCTCAAGAAGGTTATCGACAAGCTGGAACACATCCAGAGGAGGGCAACCAAAATGGTGAAGGGTCTGAAAGCCATATCCTACGAGTGGCTTAGGGAACTGGGTATGTTTGGTTTGCAGAAGAGAAGTTTAAGAGGGGATATGATAACCATGTTTAAATATGTGAATGGATGTCATGTTGAGAAGGGAGTGAGCTTGTTTTCCACTCTCCAGAGACTAGGATAAGGAGCAATAGATTCAAGCTGCAGGAAAAAAGATTCCACTTAAATCTCAAGAAGAACTTCCTGATGGTCAGAGCTGTCTGGCAGTGGAATATGCTGCCTCAGAGTGTGATGGAGTCTTCTTCTTTGGAGGTTTTTAAGCAGAGGCTGGATGGCCATCTGTTGGGAGTGCTTTGATGTGTGTTCCTGCATGGCACGGAGTTGGACTGGATGCCCCTGTGGTCTCTTCCAACTCTATGACTGTGCAATGCTCCCGTTGCTGGCAGCCATACAGAACGTGCAGCATGGGAAACAGCCAGCAGCAGTGTGGGAGGAAGGCCCATGTTGCTCATACTCTAATCCGTAGGCAGCCAGTTGGGTGCAGAGGGTTGTGTTAGGAACATGCTCCCATCCTGGCAAAGGTGCTGCCAGGATGATGCCAGGACCACGACAGAAAAGGGTAAGGTGCGGAAATGGCCTTAGACTACTTTTAGGAGTTTAGGGGTTTTAGTGCATTTTTAACCCCCTGCTTTTTGATCTTGCAGTCCATTTGTGTCTCCAAAATAAATGCTTGATAGCCACAAACTGCTTCAGAAGTTAATAAATTACCCAAGTGGTTGCCTTTTCCCACACCAACTTGGGTATCAAGAATTCAGAGGTCCTACTCTGGGTGTTCTGGACAAATGAGAAGAGTATTTTTTTTTTTTTTAGGGCAGTTATCTGATGGTTGTTGTGTGATTTCCTCCCCCCAGACATTTCTTTTCTTTCCCCAAAGAGTGACTGTTTTAGCACCGACACAACTCTTGCTGGGTTTATTCTATTGTTTTTAATTTAATGTTTGTTTTGTACCTTTATTTTTAATTGCTATAATTTTTGTGTACCATCTAGAGAACAAATTCTTAATGGGCAATATCCATTGTTGCTTGTAAAAAAATTATGCTCTCCGCAAAAAGAAAGGATGAACTGCAGAGAAGTACCAAATAACCAGTTTTTCAAAATGAGAAATGCACTTCCAGTCATTCCTCTTCCATATGAACCCCTGAAGGTCCCAAGGCCAAAAAACTGGCCTTCAGACCCATCAAGGTTGGCCACCTCTGCTCCAGAAAGATACTATTAATATAGTTACTAAGTATTCCATGTCCCATCAATCTGAAATGTATTCTAAAATCCCATCCACTGAAATCAAACTACTTTGGAGCCACACAGGGAGAAGGACAGATTGCTTACCTTTAACCAGAGTTCTTTGAGTGGTCACACAAATGGGTCATCTTTCGCCTTTCAGAACCTTCTAGAGCCCTAGAACTAACATTTTGGTGGTAACCCTGCCCCTTGCCCCTGAGGCTATATTAAGTGCCTTTCCACCAAAATCCCCAGTTCCGTGGCTGCCAAAGGCGGCAGCCAAAGGACCGAAGGACATAGCAGGACATGACAAGGGGAGGCAGGGCAGGGTTGAGTTCAAAGATGACCACTCAAAGAACTCCAGATAGAGATAAGCAACTTGTCCTTCCTCTTCGTGAACTCTGTGACTCACACAAATGGGAGACTAGTGAGCTACGAACTATAGGAGGTGGGAGTGTCATGCTACAGAAGAAAATGAACCCGCTCTCCCAAATGCAGCATCACTGGTAGCAATACTGTCCACCCTGTAGTTTGAGATGAAAGTAAATGGCTGAGAGCAGGTTGCAGCCCTGCAGATTTCACGCAGGGGTACTCCTCATAGAAAAGCTGCTGAAGCAGCCATAGTGGTGTGACTCATCAGTTGCACAGGGGACTGCTTGCCAGCTACTTCATAGGAAAGTCTGGTGGTGGAGGCTGCCCACTTGGAAAGTCTCTGAGCTGAAAAAGGAAGGCCCTTCTTGTGGATAAGTAGTAGAGGGAAAGCCTTTGAGAATTTCTAAATTCAGCTGTGTGTTGCACATGGAATGCAAGAGCATGGTGGATGTCCAGGCAGTGGAGGTTGTGTTCCAGTTCTGACAATGAGTTCTGCATAAAGGCAGGAAGGACTATGTGGTGGTTGACCTGGAATGCCGACACAACCTTAAGGAGGAAGGTGACATCAGGTCTTAGCACCACTTTTTTCCTTATGGAAGCACAAGTAGGGCTGGTGCCCATGAAGGTTGCAAAGCTCACCTGCTATCCTGGCAGAGGTGATGCCCACTAGAAAAGCAGTTTTCCAGGATAGAAGCCAGATGTCACATGTGGCCATAGGCTCAAAGAGCCGCCCTGAAAGCTGCAGACTCCAAGAGGGGGCAAAAAGGTGGGTGCAAATTCTTATAGCCCCTAAGGGATGTGATGGGATCCATGTCACTCTGGCATTCTTCTCTGGAAATGTCCCAGGCTATGCTTGTTTTTTTTAGCTATACATGGTATCTTTTTCTATTTTTCCCTCACAACATCCCTGCTTTAGGTCCAGAATCCTGGTTCCCTGCCAATTAGGCTTAGCAGCACAAATCTGTTCTTTATACAGTTTCAGTAAAATAATAAAAAGGGGAAGCTGGCTAGTTTGGATTAAGACGAAGAATAAGAAAAGGGTAGGCCACTGCACAATGGAGATTGTGAAATGCTAACAGGGGACTGAGAGAAAGCTGAACTGTTTAATATCAACTTTTCTCAAAGGGAAACAGTGCTCTACCTGGTAAAAATGTAACAAATCAGGTAGTAAGAGGACTGCAGCCCAGAATGAATGAATGAATCTTTATTTGCTCAGCTAAAAGCCATTGCAACACATCACAGTCAGGCAAACTACATCTAAATAACAGAATAAGACATTACAAATGGTAATAAACTATTGCTGGCTATTTGCCGTAATAAACTTACTTACTAATAAACTTATGTAAAAACAACATACAGGAACAACATATAGGAGATAAACAATCATTGTAATGGTTTTATAAACTCAGAGCAATATAAAATGTAAAATATATCTCTAGGATGATATAATGTAATCCAATATAAAATTCAATATAAAATTATATAAAATTATATAGGATATACTATTTAAAATTACACTTATATATTCTGTAACACCAGAATCAATTATTTTTCACCTCCATATTGTTCGTGGGGATAGTTTTGATGTCTCACTCTTATCTTACTTGCAGCTAACGCAAAATCTGCAACCTTAATAGTGACATAGGGGTCTTTATCAGCTAATAGTCCACAAATCTGCTCAAGAGGTGGTCTATTGGAAAGGGGAGAGGAGTGGGGGAAGCAATTAAGGAACTTTTGCCTGGGAGATGTATATAGAGGGCAATGTAAAAGATAATGTTGAATGTCCTCTACATCCCCGTTCTCACAGATGCAGAGTCTTTGATGGACAGGGATATTATCATATCTTCCCTTCAAACAGGCAGATGGCATACACTGAAAGCGTAAAGCTGTGAATGCTTTTCTAAGTGGGGCGAAGGTAAGATTTAAAAAATATTGCTCCATTCCAAAATATCTTTTATATAATGGGTACCATAATGAATATGCTGTTCGGGAGAGCAAATGTAGGTCACCCCATTTAGAAGCGAGGTACATTTTTTCTTTAACCAGTTGTTTAATTTTTTTGGAAGAATATGTGGGTAAGGCTTCTAAATTGATCTCAAAATGGAGGAGTATAGGCCTTATGGAATTTGTCCATGAATTTTGGAAGGGGGACTGTAATTGCTCTAAAAAGCATTTTTTGGGAAGCCTATTGTCATTCATACTGACCATCTTCAGCCAATATAAAGCTAAAGCCACCTGTACTCCAGCTTGTAAAGAGGCTAACCCAGTTTCCGCTCTTAAGATAGAAGCAGGGGTACCTTTAGGGGCAGTCAGTAAAAATTTCAACAAAGCATTCTGAACTGTTTCTAAAGGAAAAGAGTTATCATATCCCCAAATCTCCGCACCATACAATAATTGGGGAGCAATTTTATTTTGGAAGACCTCAACAGTAGGAGCGACCAAATTCCCCCCATAAAATTTGTTAAATCTCAGTAGAGAATTAATAGAATGAGTGGCTTTCAGCTTGACTGCCTGGAAGTGCGTTTTCCATGACAGTTTTGAGTTAAAACCCAAACCCAGATATTTAAAATAAGTTTGCTGTTCTATGGGGTTTCCATTAAGTCTCCAACTATGTAATTTTTTCTTCTTCTCAAAAACCACCACTTTGGTTTTAGTATAGTTTACTATTAATCGCTCTTTTAAACAAAAAGCACTCAACTTCTTTAATAGTCTCCGCATCCCAATCAGAGTGGTAGCGATCAAAACTATGTCATCAGCATATAGAAGAATCGAGAGTTTAATATCTTGAATAGAAACTGGAAAACATTCTGGGCCACTCATCTCTCTAACAATATCGTTTATATAAAAATTAAATAAAAAAGGTGCTAGAAGGCATCCCTGACGAACTCCTCTGTCTGTAGGGATATTATCAGACAAAAGTCCATTTGCTCCAAGTCTAACCCTGAGGGAGGTATTAGTATGTAACAACTGGATTAGAAAAAGAAGTCTTCTGTCAATATTAGTATCGGCCAACTTTTGCCAAAGACGATTTCTATCAATAAGATCAACAGCAGAACTGAGGTCCACAAAAGCAGTGAAAAGTTCTTTTCTACTTTTTTGAGAATATTTTTGAATTACATGGTGAAGGGTGAAGCACTGATCGATCGTAGATTTGCCCTTCATAAAGCCCTGCTTGTTCTTCTGCAATAATATTGTTATCAATAGCACATGACTCCATCCTACCCAAAAGGTACTTAGTATATAATTTTGACACTATGCTTAATAAGCTAATAGGTCTAAAATTTTTTGGGTCATCCTTAGAACCTTTCTTGTGAATGGGAACAACTATGCTCACTTTCCACCCCTGGGGGAATTTCCCATGTTGGTTAATATAGGTGAAAAGTGAGGCAAGGATTGGAGACCACCAACCAGGATTTGATTTAAATAATTCTCCAGGAAGCATATCTTCTCCAGGTGCTTTTTTAATAGGGAGGGAGTTAATCAAAGAGTTAATTTCATCGGGGGATACTGGATCCCATTCAGGATAACAAGAAAGTACAGGGATAACCAGACTGGGCTTCAGAGTGGACACAAAGATAGTATGGTTAAAGAGGGCGAAGAAGTGAGCCTGCCAATGAGCAGAGGTGATTTGATTAGCAGTTGAATCGTATTACACCCCTTGTCCCTTTTGCCACCATGGCCCAGAATTTAGTAGAATCCCTTTCTGCAAGTGCCTGGGCTAGCTCTATCCAAATCTGCTGTATATATCCTGCTCTTTTTTCTTTAAGTTTTTATACTCCCTACGAAGGTGTATATAGACCCTATAATTTTCTTGTGAATCTTCCTGTCTTAGTTTTCTTATAGCTCTTGTTAAAAGACGCTTCTGGCAGCCCAGAATAGGTAAAGAGGTAGTAGAGGAACACCTGTCTACTCTAAATGAATTCAAATCTCCAGGGCCAAAAATACTAAAGGAACTTGCAGATGTAATGTCAGAGCCACTGTTAATTTTCTCAGAGAATTCTTGGAGGACAGGGGAGGTCCCAGCAGATTGGAGAATGGCTACGGGATCCCCACCTTCAAAAAAGGACAAATAAAGAGGACCCAAGGAACTCATGATGTTTGATGTTGTAACCAGGAAAAATTCTATAACAAATCATTAGAGTCTGTGCGTGCTTAGAAACGAATGTCTGTGCTTAGAAAGGAATGCTGTGATTACTCAGAGCCAGAGTAGGTTTCTCATAAACAAGTCATACCACACTAATGTTACCTCTTTGCTTGCTAGATCAGGAGGGTGCTGTGGATATAGTAAATCTTGATTACAATAAGGTTTTGGCAAGATTCCCCATGATATTTTTGCAGGTAAGCTAGTGAAGTTTGGACAAAACAGTGTTACAGTTAGGAGGCTCTGTAATTGGTTGACAGACCAAACCCAGGAGTATTCACCAATGGTTGCTCTTCATCCTGGAGAGAAATGACTACTGGGGTGACTAAGGGTTACATCCTTGGCCCAGTGTTGTTTAACATTTTTAAATATGACTTAGCTGATGGAATGGAAGGCATACTTATCAAATTTTCAGATGACACCAAATTAGGAGACGGGATAGCTAATATCCCAGATGAGAGGAACAGAATTCAAAATATTGACCGTTTGGAGAGCTTGGTCAAATGTAACAAAATAAATTTTAACAAGGATAAATATAAGGTACTATATATAGGCAGGAAAAATAAAATGCACAAATATAGGATGAGTGACATTTGGCTTGAAAGCAGTACATGTGGAAAGGATCTAGGGATCATAGGAGCCCACAAGCTGAACAGCTGCCAAAAAAGCCAATGCCGTTCTGGGCTGCATCAACAGGAGCATAATGTTCAAACCAAAGGAAGTTGCAGTGCCAATCTATTCTACTTTGGTCAGACCCTACCTGGAATACTGTGCCCAATTCTGGGCACTACAGTTATAGAAAGATATCGACAAGCTATAACAGTTATTCAGTGGTGGAATAGATTGCACTGGGGGTTGGTGAACTCTTCCTCTTTTGTGTATACCAGTCATGCCATTATAGGGGGCCTTCTATACTGATGGGTCTTCCCTGAAGTCTTATTTGTTAGATTTTCGATTATACTGCTAACTGCTTTTGCTTCATTTCTCCTCTCTGTTAATGCCACCCCATTTCTTCTTCAATTTTCATTTCCTGAGTAAAACAATGTGAAATAAATTATCTGAAAATATTTCATTCCTGTCCACTTTAGCTCACTCACTGCAAGTATTGCAATGTTTATATATTCCGTTTCTTGTTTCATAACGTCTAGCTTCCCCTGACTCGTGCTTTTCACATTCCATATTCCTATAATATGTGTTGAGCAGTGTTGGACTTTCTTTTCACCTCTGAGCATGTCAGCACGTGAATGTCTTTTCAGCTTCAGCCACAGCACTACTCATAATGGCCCTCTGCTCTTCCCCAGTAGTTCAATGAGTACCTTCCAACTTGGGAGTCTCATCGTCTGACAATATCTTTCGTTTCATTTTGGACTGTCTTATCATAAAGTTTTCATGGTAAAAGACATTCAGAATTGGTTCACCACAGCCTCCCTCTGTACACTACCAAGTGTCGGCAATGGTGCCACTGCCATTGTCCCTGAAAGATCCTCCATCAGTGTCACCACCTACTACTGCTGTTTCCTGCTCATAAAAACAAACAATGAAACAAACTAAAAACAGAACCTGCCAAGTAGAGGTGAAAGTATAAGCCAGTAACTTCAGAGGTTTTTTTTCTCTCTTTACATTTACCAGCACTCATAGAATCATAGAACTGGAAAAGACCATAAGAGCCATCTAGTCCAACTTTTCGTCATGCAGGAATACACAACTAAAGCAGCTCTAAAATGTGCCAATCCAACCTCTGTTTAAAGATGTCCAAAGATGGAGAGTCGCCATCCCTGCTGAACAGATCTACAGATATTTAGCTAAGATATGGGTCCAATGTAACCTGCTAAAAGTTCTTTTTCTTCTGGGTTTCACGTCTCATAGCATTTATACTATGGATTTTTCCTAGATCTACTTACTGATGGATATTTTTCACAACTGAAAGCCATGCATTCAAGGGGCTTCCTTCCAACATCGGTATGGGACTGGAGAAGTCCCTTCCAGGGCTGCTGCTTGTCAACTAAAAGGAAGAATTTCCCAGACTACCTTATTCTAAACCACCAGAAAACAGCAATTTAAGGCAAATTCAAATGTTCCTGTTTGGAATTTCTTGGAAAAAAATGAACACCCTGTTTGACCAGGAATGGCAGAGGAACAAAGAAGCAAAGGGTTTCTTTGAGTTGTTATCCTTCCACCTGCTTCATCCCTCTTAGAAACTATCTGTTTTCATATGGAAAGATCAACACATTTTCAAGGAATAAACAAATAAGATCTGGAATGGAGGATTTCGCACTTCAGAAGATATGCAATCACCCTGGAAGACACATTTTTGACAACATCCCTAAATACCTGCTGACGACGCAAGTCAACTTCATTTTCATTTGCTTTTAATTTCCGATAATAGATCCACTCCTTGTGCAGCTCTGAAACTTCCCCCTTTGCTCTTGAAACAGGTTTCTCCTTGTAGTAATAAGTAGCTGAAGCTGACTGGTCTCTAATAGAAACAAATATGCTGTTCAAGATTCTGTTCTGAGATAGCTACATTCAAGGACTACATTCTGCTGCATAGAATTAAATTAATATTCACTAATCTCTGTACTAAAACCAATCCATAATTTAGTTTCAGGAAGCTTTATTAAAGAGAATTTGTAGTATGAATAGTATGCATTGTTAATTATTACCATCTGTGACTCACACAAATGGTTTTACTGTGCCTGAGCATCATTTGGAACTTTCTAGAGCTGTTATGCAAGCATTATGGTGGTAGCCCTTCCTTCCCTGGTCCATGTGACCAGCCTGATTTCCACTCAAACCCTCAGTTCCTATTGTCCACTGCAGCAGCAGCATCAAAGGAACTTTGGGTGAGCTATATTGCTTCTCACAATATTTCAGTCTTTATTTTCAGTCTGCATTTTGGTTTCTTCTCTCAGATATCGACTTGGCTTTAGCTTTGGACTCTGTTTTTCCCTTAACTTGAACTGTTCATCAGCTACTTTCTCTAACAGTTTATTCCATTCACCATGCCTTCAAGACTGTTTAAAAAGTGTGCTTTCTGTGCCACTAAGATCTCCATTATTGACAGGCATTTACACCATCTCCTGTGCCTCAAAGAAAGCCATAATACTGGGTCTTGCATTCACTGTAAGGCAATGACTCCTCAGACACCTAAGACCTGCTCATTGAGGCTAACTGGTCATCCAGGGTTGCTCTTCTATGTGAGCAAGCCCTCACCACTACTGATATTCCTTTAACCTTGGACTGTGTCACGCCCTGCCTTGGAGACCCTGACAGTGAGGAGGAGGGTTCTGAGTCTGCGGCAGAAGTGTGCCCAGAGGAGGACAACAACCAACAGTAGGGGACTGAGCAGGGGGCACTGGGCCAGCAGCAAGCATCAGAAGATGAAGCAAACACAGGCTCCTACCTTGACAGAAAGACGCTGAGAAAAGGAGATGCTCAGGCATTCAACACGTTTATGTAGCAAACGAGCCTTAATGAGGGACCACCTGCGTCAATATCATTAGCTTATATAAGACAAATTGACCTGTCTCCCCAAGGTCAACAACTGATCTTCCTGGTCGTTGCAGCCCTGTTCTGGTACCTTGTTTGCTGAACGCTGACTCTCTTTGCACCTCTGCCTGCCTGATGACAATTCTGGTTTGCCCTCGTGGATTGTTATACTCTAGAACTTTGGGCCCTTGGCTTGGACTTGGATTTGTTTTGGTCTCGTGGCTTGGATTCCGATTTATTTGGACTATTCCCTCTCTCTCTCTCTCCCTGCTGTGAGTAACTCTCTGCTCCTCCAGCCTGCTAATTTGCTGCCTGGTCTATCCACAACACAACGGACTGCTCATCAGTTCCATTCTGTTCTCCCGTGCCTACCACTTCAGGATCTTCAGCCTGTGTCACTGCTAAACAAATTGTTGCAGGATTGAGGTTTTACAAAGGGAGCAAAATGGCCAGCTTCTGACTCAGTTCTCCTTCCTGAGGATTCATCGGTACAGACGCAACAACCTGATTCCCAGTCTGGCTTGCAGGTTCCATCAATACCAAGTCAGTTCCTCAAAGTGGAAATCTCAAAGCATCACTCTGAGTGACAGTGCCATAAGAAAAAGAAGAAAACCAAGGTGCTCACTAGGCCCAGCCCATCTTCTTTTACTGTACAAACTGAGACCACTGTGTCTCAGGATAAAGAACCTCATCAGTCCCCTGTGATGTAAATTCAATCTTCTCCTTCCCAACAAGAATCACCTGAAGTTGTCCATATCACTATGGTCTAAGAAGAGAAGAAATACTGTACTCCTCGTCACACAAGACTTAACTGTCTCCTGGCTTGCCTGTGCAAGCTCCTATACCCTTCTCCCATTCTATCTGCACAACCTACAAAAGATATTGCTTTATCACCTTCTCTGCACTCTATCGTTCAATGTTGTCATCTGGCATTGTCCTCTTCTTTGGATTAATCCCATTCTATGAGGTCCTCCACCTTCACTTCAAGGAGTTGATCCCCTCAGCACCCACATCAGCATACTCACTGCACAGCACTCTGCTGAACTGGACGTGATTCAGGGATCTACTGCTGTAGGTGTCGGGATCAGCATTAACACCGTTATTATTGTCCTCAACACCAGCACCAGGCCCCTCTCGCTGAGAGTGATTAAGAGAGGTATGAGTTAGATTGGCACCCATTAAGGGGGCACTATCCACATTATCACCAGTGAGTACCACCAAAGCAATCCCATTGAGGACTCCCACTACTGCTGCTCCCCTCTGTACCCTCAACAAGGTCAGTATCATCCTCGCTCTTCAATTCAAGACATTCTCCAGGGCAATCCTCAACACAGCCAGTTAGTTCTTGATCTCCACACTGTGGATACTCAGATACCCAGTGCTCTGGGTTTTACTCTGCTTCCCCTACTCATCCACCAGCCCACCAGGAGAAACTTCAATGTTCTGTAGAAACTACTCAGCCACATACACTGCCTCCAATCTCTCCTCAACAAATTCATCCATCATCTTCTAGGGCCCAAGAACTAGCCCATCACCATTCTGTCCTTGTATACATTTTTAGCAACAGTCTTCCAGTTCCACTAATACCAATTCAGATTTGTCCCCAACATCCTCAGACATGCCTGAAATGAGATCCACACCTATGATTTTTGAAGAGCATGAAGCAGTATCTCCGACTGATGACAACCATTCCTTCATGGAACAAAACGACCAGAATGGTACAAGCATTGCCGTTAAGACATTAGACAACTGAAGGCTGAACCTGCCTCCATTCCATTATTACTTGCCTGTTAGATATTTGGGAGGGGGGAACCTATTCTATTTCAGTTTTATCATTTAGAATTACCAACTATGATGCTCGCATGTCTGCCTACCAACAAAATGTATGAGAGGACGACAGCTTTTTTGGCCAAACTAAACCAGAGGAGGTGCTCCTACATTGCCTACTGCAGTGACAAAACCTTAGTGAGTGCTACCACCCTCAGACAGCATGCTTGGCTTAGATCACAAGCTCTTTTCCACCAGGGAGGGAGCTCCCCTTCAACAAGGCAGGCCTCTTCAACAAGCAGATGGATGACAAGTTGGAGCATATCTGCAAGATGTGTACCACTCCCAGAAAGTTCAGGTTCCAACCACAAACTCCATGGCCATTTTGATCCTGTTATCTTTGGTCCAGGCAGCCTTCAGGATCAAAACACTCCTTCAGTCCTCCAACATCAAAGTGTGCAAGGCTGCTGAATCCAAAGCTGGCCTCTATTAGGAAGTTCTCCTTGATTTCTCAGTACTGTACATAGTCATACCACAAAAAGCCTACTAACTATACCAAATCCCATTTTTGAGTGTCCTTCTAGCCCTTTTTCTTCCAGGACTCCTCTTTGCAGGAAAAGACTATGCAACTACATCCATGCCTGGGCCACTGTAACATCCAACACCTGCATTTTGGAGATAGTCAACAAGGGCTATGCCATTGAATTCTTGGATTACCCCCTTGCACAGATTATTCAAATTACTCCCCCTTCCGACCTCCTTAATAAGGAGGTCAACACTCTTCTCCTCAAGGGTGCCATTGCACTGGTATCTGTGTCCTCCATCCTGTGGGGAATCTTCTCCCGGTACTTCATCATTTTGAAAAAAGATAGAGGTCTACATCCCATCCTAGACCTGAGAGAAGTCAGTTTTTTTTCATCTATCTCAGGCATTTCCAAATGGTTACCCTTGGTACCATCATGCCTCTGTTGCAACACGGAGACCGGTCTGTGAAATCAGATCTCCAGGATGCTTACTTCCACATTGGAATCCAACTGTCACATCAGTGTCTCCTCTGTTTTGCCATAGGGAGAAAAGCCCACCACTTCTATGTTTTTCCTTTGGGTAGTCTACTGCCCCATGTGTCTTTATCAAATACATGGCCATGATGACAGCATGGCTGAGAAAACAAACTTTCGTTGTCTTTCTTTATATTGACAGTTGGCTCTTTGTTGCTTCCAAGACCCAGCTTCTCACTGACATTGACCTGATGCTTTGCCTCCTCAACAATCATCAACCACAAAAAATCTCATCTCTAACCCTTCCAAACCATCAAGTTTATAGGAGTGATTCTTGACTCTCGCAAAACAGCTTCCTACCTTCCTGAAAAGAAGCTTCAAAATCTAATAACAGCTGTGCTTTGTTGCTGATGCTCCGGACAGGTAATCAGCAATGATAATCAAATCCTTCTGTTTCACGGCCTCCACAGTCACAGTGATGCCATACATACAGCTTCAAATGCACCCATTTCAGGCTGGGATTCTGTCTTACTTCAACCCTCTCACCAACTCCACTCCCATATGAGTCTCAACATACTGTCCACCACCCCCTCGAAAGGTGGCTGTACACTGACAACATTCAAGCAGGAATGCCATTCGTTCCTCTGCAACCAATGACATCTGTGACGACAGACACCTCCATAAAAGGATAAGGAGCACACATGGAAACACTTTCCATCAAAGGGCACTGGGCAAACTAGAGACCAAGTTCCACATCAATGCATTGGTGATGCTGGCAACAGAGCAGATAGTACGAGCATTCAAGGTTCTTCTATGAAATAGAGTTGTTCAGTTAATATCTGACGATACCACAGTGGTGTACCAGATTGACCACCCCACTGAACCTAACACTTTGCATCTAGGAGTGATGTATCAACATGGATGTTTCTTTCTCTGGAATTCATCTACCAAGAGAGGAGAACACTCTAGCAGACGTTCTTAGCGTCTTGCCTGAAATGGAAGCTTCATCTTGACATTCCCCATGCTGTCTTCAGGGAATGGGGCAATCTACGGGTGGACCTCTTCACCTCGATACAGAATGTTCACTGCCAGACATACTGTTCTAGGACACAGCGGGGGAAGGGCTCTCTTGGCAGTGCCTTCCTATTTCACTGGGGAGGGCCCATCATGTATGTTTTTCCTCCATTTCTCCCCACCACCTGAGTGGTTTCTAAGGTTTGGAAGGCCAAGTGAAGTGCATTCTGATCACCCCATGCTAGCCCAGGCAACCACGGTTTGCCTCCCACCCCATTCCTGGGATATATATCTCATACTTCCAGACAGACCAGACTTTCTGACTCTCCATGGAAGTCGCATCCCAATCTGGACACCCTCAAACAGACAGCTTGGAGGATGCATATCTAGACTCCCTCTTGAGTCTGGTATTTCGAATCCTAGAAGCTGCTTGACAATTGTACACTTACAAATGGACTAAATTCCTCTCCTTTTTGTCATCGAAGAGGATTTCTACAGACCAAGCACAGTCACATGCTGGACTTTTTCATGTCACTATCTGACAAAGGGTTTTTCCTCTCAT
This sequence comes from Iguana delicatissima, assembly GCA_948472985.1. Taxonomy (NCBI): domain Eukaryota; kingdom Metazoa; phylum Chordata; class Lepidosauria; order Squamata; family Iguanidae; genus Iguana; species Iguana delicatissima. The sequence continues at coordinate 16,241 of CAOKZL010003625.1, forward strand.
CCATTAAGTACTACCTGCCTGCAATTTCTAATAGCTTTCAAATGACTGGCAAGCCTTCCTGCTTTCAGCACCCCTTTGTAAAATGGTATCTGAAGGGCTACATGCACTCACATCCACTTGTACTGGGCCTTACATCCCATTGGAGCCTCGAGCTAGTCCTAGCTCAGCTTTCTAAGAAATCTTCCAAGCAAATGTTGACATGTGACATTCACCTAATATGGAAGATTACCTTCCTTGTGGCCATTACATTGGCCAGATGAGCAGAAGAACTGAGTGTCCTTCATGTGGATCCTCCCATTAAATTCCACAAAGACAAAATTTCTCTCAGGCCTGATGTTGCTTTCTTCCGGTTATCAGCCTTTCATTTGAACCACAACATTGTGTTACATGCATTCATACAGAATCCTTTCAGGGACTTCAACTGGACCCTGCACAGTCTTGGTATCAGATGGGCTCCAGCTTTGTACATCAACAGGACTGCTGACTTTTACTAATCTCAGAGGCTGTTTGTTACTCCTCAAGAAAAAGGATCTTCCTGTGTCATCTCAATGCCTTTCTAAGTGGGTTTCATCAGCCACCCACTTGGTTTACGGACAGGCAAAGCACCCTCCCCTTTGTGTGCATAGCCACGCTACCAGAACTACATCTACCTCATCTGCCTTTTTGAATGTGGTGCCCCTGGAGGACGTTTTCAGGGGAGCTACCAGGTCTCAGCCCCTGACCTTCACTACACACTACAGATTAGATGCCAAGTCTAAGGCTTTTTCTGTCTTTGGGAGAGCAGTGTTGTTTTCTTGTATCAGTTGACTTCCCTGCCTGCTGTGGTGAGTAACTTCCTAGTCCCTCACTTGTGTGAGTCACAGAGACCATGGAGAAGAAGTGCAGGTTGCTTATCTGTAACCATGGTTCTTCAAGTGGTGATAGCACTTGTCTGTCCACCCCACGTTTTGTCATGGTTCTGTTACCAGGTTGTACATTCTGATATGGTTTAATTGGTGAAATATGATCTAATTGGCAAAATATATTAATTACCATAAATGTAAAATATACCCTGCTTATGGCTGAATGGCTGTGCTGGATAAGAGAAAAGGGCTGGCCAAACACATGCATTGCGAATTAGGTCAGAAATGACCTCCAGGGGTAGCCAGGTCACAGTCAGGAAATCAAGAAACTCCAATGATAATAGGCTTGCAGTTAACCTTAATACAATACAATAGCATCTGGAAGATTCCCACAAGATGCTGATTGTCTTAACTCTGTTCCCTGTGACCAAGCAATTGTAAAAGGTCTTGCTCGGTTGCCCCCCGTTTGCAGGCCTCCTCTTCCCCACTGTTTCATGGAGGTACTGGCATCATGGGTGAACCTCTGAGTCACTCCCATTTTGCGGTAACACTCCCTATCTGTAGCTCCTGGGCTGCTGCTTTGGCAGCCATGGAACTGAGGGTTTGAGCAGAAATAGGGCTGGTCACAAGACTGGGGTAAAGGGGCTATCACCAAAAAGCTTGCATAACAGCTCTAGAAAGTTCTGAATGATCCACTGCGCAGACATAGTAAACCTATTTCTGTGAGTTCACAGATGAACACTCAAAGAACCACAGTTCCAGGTAAGCAACCCATTCCTGCCATGAAACTAAGCAGGGACAGAATCCTGAATAACATCTTACAAAGCAGAACAGGTAGAGGGCCTCCATATTCGCTAAGGTTGGGGCATAGGACCCCTGCAAAAGTGGAAAAATCACAAATAGCAAAATGTGTGTTTGTGACTGTGGGAAGGGGGTCAAGGCATGGTAGGGAGAGCGGGTACCCAGGATCCAAACCAGGTCAGGGAAGAGAGAAAGGAGGTGGGTCAGTACGGTGGCCCTATACTTCCTTTCTCTTGCCATCTCCTTCCTTGGGTGTGTGGGAGACGCTCAGAGAGGGTTTGTGGTGCTGAGAAATCAGGCTGTGATCCATCCTTAGCTGGCCAGGCAGCAGCTGGTGAGGGAGGGAGAGGACTAGCGGCATGCTTTCAAAGGGCTGAGTGGCATCATCGGAGCTGTCAAGAGGGAAGGCTGCCCTAGAAAAGAAGCACTTGAGGTGGAGAGGGAAGGGGCTGGAGAAACTCACAAATAATCAAACCCATAAAAGTAAAATTCACAAATGTAGAAGGCAACTGTGTATGTACATATGTTTATACATGTATCTGTGTGTGTATATACATATACATATATACAAATATACATACACACACACACACACACACACTGCATGACTTTTGGACCTAATTTTTAAAATCTGAGGTACGGAAAGCTTGGGAGGCACAAAATTGAAGTTGTCTTTCCCTACTCTGTCATATGGAAATAACTGAAGAATAATAGAAGAAACTCTTTCACAAACGAAAATACCACCTTGGTAGCAGCCTCAAGAAACTCTCTATTGTGAAGTTAGGCCTTCTAAAATTCAGTCAGGGCCAGACTGGACAATACATTAACCACATGCTTAGAAGAGGTGCCTCCTCAACTGGTGAAAGAGTTACACCATTGAAAACAATCACATGGTATGACAAAAAGACATTACAGCATGTGATTGTACTCAATGGTTTATTTTGCGTTCAGCTTACTTTGCTTTCCAGTTGGTGTTTGGGGGGTACGTGTGAGCTTCATTTGCACATCTGATTTTACTGAAGCACAGTATCTCCGAGGATAATAATGAGAGAGAATGCATGAAACATAACCACAGAGAATGAACGTTACTTTGTAGGTAGACTTTTCAGTTCTAATTCTAGTCCATCAATCTTCCATATACGTAGTATGAACACAGCACTTCAGATATATATACACACACACACACACACACGTACGTGTGTGTATGTGTGTGTGTGTGTATATATATTTGTGTCTGTGTATACACAGACATATTTCTTCAACCTATAAAAGATTGATATATATAGAACACATACCTGTGCTCAATGGCAGCAACAACGAAACCCTGAGATGCCATTTCAACGCAAATTGCTGAATATATGCTTCTGTTGGTATAAACATGACAATTAATTAGTTCAATTCTGACAGAATTTATAAGCCATATGCCTGCTACATATGTTTTATTTTTATTATTACAATGTTCCTCTTGTTGCTATTATCTACAAAACACCTTAAAGTTTCTGCATGCTCTATAAAGATTACAAAACAATACAGTTCTCACTTGCAGGTCTTTACTGTCACATATACAATATAAAAGAAGAGAAAAGAGATGAGGAAGATACAGGAAAAGAAAGAAGTCCAGTTTTTGATATGTGATCCGCAATGTTGTCCAAAGTTGTTGCCCTTGTACTGCAGCTCAGGGGTGGGAAGTGAGGCTGAAAAAAAGAGATATTTATAATACTCCGAGTTTTCCTGCATTGCTTCATATCTCATCAAATCTGCATTAAGACTACTTTGCATTGTAGCTCAGTGTTATTATCCTCTGATTGCATATGTCAACCTGGTACACTTTTCTCAACATGTGAGGAGCCATAATGGACCTGCATCCAGAGACAGTTCTGGAGAAGACTGCAAAGTGTATCCCCCATAGGCGAAAGAACAGCTGCGACAAAATCAGCAATATATGCCGTGGGAGAACTTTGTCATTCTAACCAATATAATATAAAAATATCCTGTGCCATTTTCAGCAAACTAACATGCAGGGAAGTTGACATGTTCCAATGAGAAACAACTTTGTTGCCTGTCAAATGGAAGGAACCGGTTGCTTACCTGTAACTGCAGTTCTTCGAGTGGTCATCTGTGCCCTCACACATTGGGATCTTCGTGCATGTGCGGTAGCATTTGGAAAGTTCCAGAGCTGAGCAGTTTGGTGGGAACCCCTCCCCCTGTCCATACTGAGCATGCTCAGCCCACCAAGCCAACGGTTCCTCCTCAGTTTTGAAGTCCGCTGAAGCAGGACCTGAAAAGGGGAAGGCTGGGCAGGTGTGTGTGAGGGCACAGATGACCACTTGAAGAATCAAAGTTACAGATAAGCAACCTGTTCTTCTTCTTCGTGGTCTCTGTGCCTCACACATTGGAAGACTGTGTAACTTTTACCAATGGACGGTGGGTCAGGTCCTAGAGAATTGAAGACAACACCGCACAGCCAAAGCGGGCATCCTGTCGAGTCCAGCAGTCTAATCGGTAATGGCGCACAAAGATCAAAGGTCGTGACCAGGCAGCCACACAACAAAGCTCTTGCAGACCAACCCCACGAAGGAGAGCTGCTGAAGATGCCACAGCCCTAGTGGAGTGGGCACAGAGCAGGGCTGGCAGAGGTTGTTTAGCCAGTACATACACCAGGAGAATGGTCTGGGCCATCCACCTGGAAAATCTCTGGGTGGACACCTTATGGCCCTTCCGAGGATCACCATAACAGTCTGATGAGAGGACGAAGTTCGTTGGATGTGGAAGGTCAGAGCTTGACAGGCGTCGAATGAACTGAGAGATTGCTCCAGAGGCGTAGTTGGATCCAGATAGAAGGTGGGAAGCATGACCTCCTGGTTGAGATGGAAATCAGAGACAACCTAGGCAGGAAGGAAATGTCTGGACGCAGGACCACCTTGTCTTGGTGGAAGACAAGGAAGGGCTCATCTGACCGCAGAGCAGTAATCTCACTTGTTCGCCTAGCCAAAATGACAGCGACAAAGAAGGCCGTCTTCATGGTGAGAAGCTTGTCATCAGAAGTAGCCATTGGCTCAAAGGGCGGTCGCGTCAGCTGAGAGAGCACCAAGGACAGCGACCAAGGCGGAAGCGGTGGAGTTAAGGTGTAATAAAGATGCTGCAGCCCTGTCAAGAATTGCTTAAGAATTGCTTAAGAATTGCATCACGGAAGAGCGACGCAGAGGGGGTACACACGGCTGGTAGGCCACGATAGACGAGAGGTAGACCCTGAGAGATGAGAAGGCCAAACCCTGTTCCCAAAGGTGCAGAAGGAAATGCAGCACGGCAGGCAGGGCGGCAGGCAGGGCAACAGGCAATGCAGGTTTGTGACGAGCATCAGTGAAGGCCAAGAACCTCTGCCACTTGTAGCGGTTAAGATTGACGCGTGGACTCTTTCCTGGCCTCAGTGAGAACATTCCGTATAGCCAGAGCATCTAAGGGATAATCTGCCATGCGTGAAGACATAGGAGTGGCAGGTCTGGATGCAGCACGAACCCGTCCAAGTGCAAGAGGAGATCTGGTGCCAATGGAAGCTTGAAAGTCCAGCCTCGAGTAGCCATGAAGAGGGGGCCGAACTAGTGTTGCCTTGGCCAATACAGAGCCACCAGGATGACGTTGGCGCGATTGGAGAGAATCTTGGCCACTACGCAACCTAGAAGCGGGAAACGGTGGGAACGCATTCAGCAGTTCCTTGTCCCACTGGGACTGGAAGGCATCGCCGAGAGAGCCCTGACTCAGGCCGGCTCTCGAGCAGTACTGGGGACACTTCCTGTCCCAACTACTAGTGAAGAAATCGATGGACGGATGGCCCCATCTTCTGGAACGTGGTATGGAGAGGGACCACTCGTGATGGCACGAGGTGTCTCTACTGGGTGTGTCCGCTGTGACATTCTCCCAGCCTGTCAGATGGACGGGGACAGGGTGAACAGGGAGTGGCACGCACCAGTCCCAAAGGCGCAGGGCTATGTTTAGGAGAGTGGTGGAGTGGGTGCCTCCCTGTCTGTTCATGTAGCAGACAGCTGTCATGTTGTCTGACAGGATCTGCACCGTTTGGCCGGCAACGATGTTGTGGAAAGCGCACAACGCCTTCAGGATGGCCAGGAGCTCCAAGGTGTTGATGTGGAGGCTAGTCTCCAGGCCAATCCAGTGCCCTTGCACCTTGAGATCGGTGCAATGCGCTCCCCATCCAGAGAGGGAGGCATCCGTCGTCATCGTGACCCGAGGAGAGGGGTCGACAAACAGCATCCCCGACATTAGGTGCCGGAGGCAGAGCCACCACAGGTGAGAGTATTGCACCTGTCAGGGAATCCGGAGTAGGATGCTCTGCTCATTTTGAAGAGGTTCAAAGACCCTGATGAACCAATGCTGCAGCGGGTGGGTGCGAAGGCGGGAAAGGTGTGATCACCATCGTTGCCGCCATGTAACCGAGGAGCTGGTGGATCCTCCTGGCGGAGACTACCGGGGTTCAGAGGAAAGCAGTAACAGCTTGGTGCAGAGTGCGCACCTGTTTCGTCAGAAGACAGGCCCTGGCCACGACAGAGTCCAGAGTGGCGCCAATAAAGTCCAGGACACAGGCTGGCTCAAGGCGAGACTTCTTGGGATTCACCCGGGGGCCGAGGTCGGAGAGAAGAGACAGTGTGAGGTGAATATCCTCGTACAGTTTCTGCTTGCAGGGCACCACCAGCAGCCAGTCGTCCAGGTAAGGGTATACCATAACGTGCTTTGTGCAGAGGTACGATATCACCGGGGCCATGCATTTGGTGAAGACCCTGGGCATGGTGGAAAGTCTGAACGGCAGTACCTTGTACTGGTAGCAAATGCTGTTGACCGCAAATCGCAGGTATCGCCTGTGGTGGGGCCAAACTGCGATATGGAAGTAGGCGTCTCGTATGTCGATAGAGGTGAACCAGTCCCAACGTCGCAGGAAGGGCGGGATGGATGACAGGGTGACCATCTTGAATTTCCAGGGGAGAATGTACAAATTCACCCTCCTGAGGTCCAGGAGCGGTCAGAGTCCGACTTCGGTACCATGAAATACTGGGAGAAGAAGCCGGTAGTACCGGCCGAAGACGGGACCCGCTCTATGGCCCCTTTCTGAAGTAGCGACTTTATCTCCTCTAGTAAAGCCGGGTTGGCCGGGGTGGAATAGTAGACACCTTGAGGTGGTCTACTTTGAAACTCGATGGCATAACCAAGACGGACGATGGAGAGAACCCAAGAGTCTGCAGTGATGTGATACCATTCAGCGAGATGATGGGCCAGACCCGGGCGTTTGGCGAAGCTGGAAGGCAGGCAGAAGAATGGATGTGGTGGTGACCTGCAGTGGAAGTCAAAATTGTGACTTCGCCATGGAGGAGACTTCTTCGACGACGGTTGCCACCTTCTTAAGGTCCTGCACATTGAGGACGGAAACGAGGACTGAGCTGACGTTTGGCGGAGCGATAGGGATGGATAAGAGGAGGTTGACCAATGCCAAGAAGAGTGGGAAGTGAAACTGTGACGAGACTGTGGCGTTTGATGGATCCCCATCCTTTTGGCCGTAAGACGCGCCTTGACGAGACGATCCATGGTGTCGTCTATAGTCACATGGAACAGGCCCTGTCCATTGAAGGGTAAATCTTCGATGTGCTTCCTGCTGTCCTCTTGGAGCTCCATGGAATGCAACCAAGCGAATCGCCAGAGAGTGACCGTGCCGACCATCACCCGCGCTGCTCCCACGACCGCGTGCCGGGAGGACACGATCTGCTGGTTGGACAAGGCCACCGATTCAGACAATTCGACCACTATGGAATTTGGCACCGGGTGGTTAAAGAGAAACAGTAGCCGTAACCCGAGAAGGTGGTGATACAGGACGGTAGCGCGGGGAGCAGTCTCTGGATCGATGGTGGTAATATGGAGACCATGATCTCGACTGGGATGGAGACTTCGGTATCGCGATGTTGGGCGGTACCGGGACACCGAGGATGGAGACCGGGACCGATGACGATAAGGCAACCAGTGACAGATGTCAGCATGATACTGGTCTCTATACGCAGGGGAGTAGAAGTAGTATGATTCCGACTGCTCTCACCAGACGTGCTCGTGGCGATAGCGAGCGATGTATGAGGCTGACGAGAACGGCGAGTCAAGCCTCGTCTGAGAGCTGCTGCGATCAGCGGTGGCCTCCCACCACCGTGGGGATCGCTGCCTGCCAGCACGGCCCGGAGAGCATGCCACACTATGACGGACGCAGTCACGAGAAGGTGCCCTCTGCCAAGACGGAGCCCATGGAGTATCCAAGGCAGGGCAAGAAGGTTCTGGACAGTCTAGCCCATGTTCAGGTTGACTGTGCCGCAGGGCCTATGTGGCCAGCGCAGGCGGGTCCGATCAAGCCGGAGGCTCCTCCAAGGCCAGCGGTAGTGGTACCACTGGGAGTTGGATGTCGCCGGGCTCCACTGAAGTATCCAGAGGGCCTTCCTCCTCAACCGTGGCCATTGTAATCTACATCAGTGGGAGCGTTGGAAGGCAGGATGGCTGAGTAGCTGGTGAAGTCGATCGGTGTTTCTCCTCCTCCTCCTCCTTCTTTTCTCCTTTACCGGAGGGTCCAAAGAATGTGAAGAAGGCCGTTTTTGTTGAGCTGCCGTGAGCGGTTTAGAGGGTAGAGCCAACTGCGAGCCTGCAGAGGCATCCCCCGATGACAAGGAGGCAATTGGCGCCCAAGAAAGCTTTGGAATCCATGACAAGGAGGAGACCGGAGGCAGAGACGTTGAAGACGGTACTGAGCCTGGTACCGTCACAATCAGTATCATGGTCGTCGATACCGACGAGGGTGTGATCGCGGGTCATGTAACTGCAGAGCAGTGGTTCTCAACCTGTGGGTCCCCAGATGTTCATGAACTTCAGCTCCCAGAAGCCCCAGCCACTATGGCCAATGCTCAGGGCTTCTGGGAGCTGAAGTCCATGAACATCTGGGGACCCACAGGTTGAGAACCACTGCTGCAGAGGAACACGAAGCCATGGAAATAAAGAGGGCGGTGTTCTCAGCCGCCCGCTCCTCAATCCTTAAAGCTTGCTCCCAGCAGTGGGATTTTAGCCTTGAAGCTCTATTTCTCAAGATCTGAGCTGTAAACTCCTTACAAACGGAACAGGCCCGAACGTTGTGGGCCTCTCCGAGGCAGACGAGGCACTCAGAGTGCCCGTTGGACAGTGCAACCTTGCGACGACACGAAATACCAGATTTGAACAACAAAGACATATGAAGACACAGAGGGGTTCTCACAGAAGTCTGAAGGGGAACGAAGATAAAAAACACCAAGAAAAAAGCTGCTCAACTAAGAGGTCTTTCCGTTCACTGTGAACACGCTGGCGGACGAATGAAAACTGAGGAGGAACCGTTGGCTTGGTGGGCTGAGCATGCTCAGCATGGACAGGGGGAGGGGTTCCCGCCAAGCTGCTCAGCTCTGGAACTTTCCGAACACTACCGCACATGCGCGAAGATCCCAACGTGTGAGGCACAGAGACCACGAAGAAGAAACAACTGTTATGCGAAGCCCAGTCCCAGACTTAGTTGGGTAACCCATGTGAGAGCTGTGGGGCAGTATGGCATGGCACGTCTTCTGGCACGTTCTCTATGTGTACCAGCTTTTTCCCAAAAAGCCCATGCACGGGCTTCTGATGGCTTCAGCCAGTCAGAACAGCTGCTGTGACGGGGATGGGGAGGACCTTCCCAGGCAGATGTTAAAGCTGAGGATTTCACTTAGGTCCACCTGAGTAAGGTATATTGGGTCTTCTGCCTCTCACGTGGCACTTGGGCTTCAGCTGCCTTGCCAAGAGGAGTGAAGTAGAACAGTGACAAAGAGGAGCAGAGGAGAAGCGAGAATGACAATGATGAGAAGCAGCAGTGCGGATGAGAAGTGGCAAGAGCAGTGGCAGGTGGCAGTGGGGGCTAACAAAGATGACCAGTGACAATGAAGGCAGGGCAGAAGCAATAATGAAGCAGTAACCAAGCATGGACAGAGTGGTGGCTGAGCATCTGGTTACTGTCACCTTCATATCTAGTTGTTCCATTCTTTCGGGAGGGGTCAACTGTTTGTAGCAAACTTTTTTTTGGATCTTCACTAAAGCGTCAGAATGGTGGCCCTATACTACCTCTCTCTCACCCATCTCCTTCTTTGAGTGTGAGGGCCATTAGGAAAGGGTTTCTGGTGCTGAAAAACCCTGGAGTGTGCACAATCCTTAACTGGCCAGGCAGTGGCTGGTGAAGAAGGAGGAGGAGGACAACCAGAGGAGGGTTTCTATAGGGCTGTGCAGCCTGATCGGGGCTGCTGTGAGGAAAGATTCCCCCAGAAAATAGCTGGGGGGCAGCAGTTGGAAAAACATGTAAACAACCAAATCCATGAAGGTTAAACCCACAAATATGGAGGACCAATTGTAATAGTTTTTGCATGCCAACATCATTCTGCAGGTCTATCAGCTTCATCAATATATTTCTTCTTAGAATACGACATTATTTGGATACAGTCAAGTATCCAGAATCAGCCTGATTCTTTCAGAGATATGCTGTATTACTAACACGCAATATTACCTGAAAGCTCCAAGTCCATGAGAGAAAATAATGAGGGGATATTTTTCTCCAGATTTGAACACTGCATTCCATTTTGCAGGACATGTCACTGAGCCTAGATAAAAAAGAATAGCTGTTGATACTATTTTTGATTTTCATGGTTTAAAAACAAAACAAAACAAAACTTCTTTATACATGTCAAACATCTGTGGTGGGACCAGCCAAACTATTCATGAGTGATGTGTCAAAAATGACTTTCCCCCATTTACTGCCCTATTTCCCAGTGTAAAGCTAGAGAGGCACTTTCTGCGCTTTCCAGGTTGGAGTGGGTGAAAAAAAAAACCCTTAATAATTCTGTGGGTATACAACTTACGCCTTTTGGAAGTATATATGAGAAGTTTGTCTTTCTTTTTGAAATTTGTTTTACTGTACAGTCTTCCTCCCACATTTGCGGGTTTGACATTTGCAAATTTGATTATTCGCAAAGTACCCATCTGCCTCTCTACAATTCTTCCCCTCCCACTCCCTGGCCTTTTGTCCAGATGCACTACCTTGGCAAAAGGCAAGTGAATGAGAGAGGGAAAGCTCTTCCAGTCTGTCGGCTTATGGGTGTGCAGAAAAAAGGCACTGCACATGGGTGAAATGCAGGAGAATGCAGGGGGAAAGACCTTCCCTCCCTCCAATTGTGTGCCCACTGCCTGTGAAGCTAGCAGGCAGTAGACTGCAGGGGAAAAAATCTTCCCTCCCCTCCACTCTCCTGCCCCTTGCCCATGTAGGTGTGCAAGAAGAAGGAAGCCCGTGCTGGCATTGGCAGGCAGGAAAGTGCAGAAGGAAAGACCTCCCCTCCCCTCAACTCTCTGGTTGTGCAGGTACACAAAAGAAGGAAGCCCACACTGGTGCTGGTGCACAGGAGAGTGCAGGGAGAAAGATCTCCCTTCTCCTCCACTCTCCTGCCCTTCACCTGCACAGATGCACAGGAAGAAGGAAGGCTGTGCTGGTGACAGGCAACAGACTGGAGAGGGGAAGGTCCCCATGCACTCTCCTGCTTTTCTGCCACCCAGCTATAGAAAGAAGACAGGAGGAGGAAGGGGGCGCTCACTGGGGGGGAGTTATTTGTGGGGTTTTTTAAACTTTCGCAAGGGTTCTGTGTCCCAAACCCTTGCAAAAGTTGAGGGGTGACTGTAATTGCAAAGCACTCATCCATTCCTAAAACTCCATCCTGGACTCTTTGCTCCACCAGTGCTTAGGTTATGATGCCACGTCATTCTGGATGCCTCACAGAGGAGAAAATATGCTTGTCCCCCCACCGCCAGAAAGGAGCAATTTCCCCTCTCAAAATGCATTTAAAAGTAAGATACTCCTGCAGGGCAAGTATCTTCCACATTGGCCCCGAAGCCCAGAGCAAGTTTCCTGCCTCTGAAATTTTTAAAGGTTTTGGCCATCCCAAGGATTCTCTCTTTCTCACACACACACAGACACAAACACACTCACATAAGCATGTCAAAAAGTTTAATTTGGAACTTCTAACAATGCCCTAGCTTTCAGAACATCCAAGCTAGGCTGCCACATACTGTCATTTGACTTCCATTGAGTCACTCTTACAGTTTTGGCATTTTATCACAATTCTTTTGAACAACTGAGTATAGAAAAACAATCCAAGTTCACCTGAGCCTGTTGTGTGTGACAGTTACTCAGCTGGTGCAGCCTTTGTAGTAGAACTGCATTCAGCATGTGCTGGGTACCACATGCCTCTCACTTTCACATCTGTGCAGCTGTGCCAAGCGCAAAACCTGGAATATGATATCGCTTCAAAATCTAGTTTTCTAACACAAATTCCAAGTTTTGTAATGCAACTACAAATGTGTAACTGATGATCAAATTAGGGTTCCTAGTTAATATACCCAAAGTCCAACGCAGTCCTTTTCCCTTAAAGTATTTGCCAAATTTTCTGTTAGTTTTGCAGCATTTTGTAGCACAAGCCCCATTCATTTTGCATGGGATCTGGGTGTGAGCCACACAAAACAGCTAAGAAATGGCAACTGTTGCAAGTTGCAGCAACTAGGTTGACCTTATTACATGTTTTCACTGAGTTGGGCTGACTATCAGTGTCTGTTTCTGATCTCGGTTTAAGATGGTGTTAACCTTTAAAGCCCTAACTCACTTGGGACCTGGATACCTTAAGAACTGCCTTCTTCCACATGTTCCTTCCTTGCATCATCACCATTATCATCTGACACATTCCTTCAGATTTCTGTTCTGTAAGTGGTCAGCCAAAAGAACAACTGTGGCAAGTTTAAGGGGCACCTTTTTTGCCCCAGGAGACTCCAAGTATTGGCATGAATTGCCAAAAGTTGGGGGAGGGGAGCCAGCACCAATAAAAGTGACCAGTCAAAATTTTTGAAAAAAACAAACAAACCCAGGGTTTCTAAATGTTATACAAGGTGGGGTGGCAGCTGCAACTCACCTAAAGGAAGTAATTCATCTTTATTTTGGGGCAATATAAGGGTGTTCTGGTGAGTCGAGAGCTCAAGGCACACATGGCCCCAGAGTTCCACACTGCCCACCCATGGTCTAGATCAGCATTCTCAACCTGTGGGTCGTGACCCCTTTGGGGGTCGAATGACCATTTCACAGGGGTCGCCACTCCTCTATCCCACCCCGCCCCCTTTTGAAAGAAGGCGGCCTCACAGCCAATGGGAGTGCTGTTTCTGAGCCCCCGCGCTGGAAGGAGGGGAGAGGAGGCGTGCTGGGCATTTCCCCATCTTTCCTTGCCGGGTGGGGGGGCAGAGGTGGCGAGAGGAGACTCCATGCTGGCAGGAGATGAGAGGAGGCATGCTGGGCGCGTGTGGGGACGTTTCCCCGTTTTTCCCTGCCAGGCGGGGGGGCAAAAGTGGGGAGACCGAGAGGGGCTCGCGGGTGTAGCGTGGTCGAGGGGCTACAGTGGGTATCACACCCCACTCCTGAGCCCTCAGAGGGACGAAAAGAGGAAGGAAGGGGCACCCGTGCGACATGGGAGTGAGAGTGTCCGAGCAGCCGTGCTCCCTTTAAGGGAGGGAGGGAGGGTGGGAGTGAAACAAAACACGTCTGCTTATGCCGCTGCCATCTTTCCTCTCTCCCTGTCCTTTCCTCCCTGCACCTCGTATAAAATGTGGGCTGTTTCAGCGTTGCCTTTGGGAGTGACTGGCTTTTTGAACTGTGGAAACCTAACATTCAGAACTAGAACTACTGCCTTAATTCTGGCATTGATGGATGCTTTCTGTGCTTAAAAAAAAGGGGGAGGGTTACCAGTTTTTAGGCATTAGAAGTCTATCCAGAGCAGTGATTTAGGGCAGTGTTTCCAATCTAGTCGATGTTGGAAATAGCTAGCTAACTAACTAACTAATAAATAAACAACGAAAATAATTTTATGGTTGGGGGTCACCACAACATGAGGAACTGTATTAAGGGGTCGTGGCATTAGGAAGGTTGAGAACCACTGGTCTAGATCCTGCTCTAGTGACTGCATATGCAAAAATTTCTGAAATTGTCAGTCAACAGAGAGTCATCAGCACTGGCATGATACTCTTTTAGGGAGCATGTTATAAACATGGTTTCTTAAGAAAGCACTTAATAGATAGGTGTGTGCTTTTTTAAAAAAACTTAATTTACAATTATTTTCAATATTATTGATTTCTTCCATTTGCCACTTTGAGACCTCTCTTGGCGAAAAAGGTGGGATATGAGCTCCTAAAATTAATATTTTTAAAACTTGAATAAATGAAAGATTTCAATCCACCAGACAGAAAAGGCATTTCTTGGCACTGAGCGAGGGTTCTTTGTAGTCCCAGGCTAATACATTGCAGACTAATCCTGTAATTTAAATATCAACTTGATCCTTGCTATTACTAAAAATTTGCCGTACTAGAAGACCTTCCACAATTTGTAGGATGCTCAGCCTCGGATTTTGGTGAGCCTTCAAGAGGTAGTGCTGTTACATTCAAGCCAGGTTAGTTAGAATGATAGATTTGAAGTTCCAAGTCTCTACATTACTGGATTTTTGTAGGGGTAAGTCTCATCTCCTCGTCACTCTTGCATGAAAAATTCATGTGAAAGAGAAGGCACGTAACTCAAAGATGGGGGATGCCTGCCACTATCCACAAGCGCTTACGCTAAACAAAAGTTGTTAGTCTTCAACTACCACAAAAGGTATGTTTTTTGTTTTGTTTTTTGGTGCAACAGTCTAAGGGCCTTTCCACACTACATTGTTACAGTGCTATTATTCTCCTTTCAGTGTCCTATGGAATCATGCAGTTTGCAGGTTAGGAAGAGGCCTTTGGAATTCTCAGCCAGAGAGTTCTTTGGTCTCAGTAAATTACAAACCCCAGAATTCCACAGGATGTTGAAAGTGGAATAATAGCACTATAACAGCGTAGTGCAGAAAGGCCCTAACACAGCTACTTACCTGAAATGTTTGAAAGATTTCTCTGTGTGAGCAAAATATATCTTTCTTTTTTTTAAGTTTTATTAAATGATTAAAACCAGTAGAATAATAATAATTTCCATGAAAAGTTACATATATCGACAACTATCAAAGATTATACAACATATGTCATACTAATCATCATACACACTTCATTATCAGTCCTAGTAAATGATAGCCTATAAACGTCTATATCTTACTAACATCCTCTTCTCATCATATTATATTCCACTGTACAAATAACAATACTTCCCGCTTATCTCTTTCAGGTTTATTTTTGTATTGTTATGTTGTGGTTACCTCTATGCTACTATTACCATCTTTTTGGTTTAATCCAACACACATCTTGTTCTATTCTCTTATCAACACAAGATCACTCCAATATTTCATCATGTCCCAGTTACCCTATTCCCTACCCAGATTAGGGTAAATCTAAAGATCATTGATCCACTGCTTCATCCATGTTAACCTTATCATCTTACAATGTATCTTAGTCTTATATCTTTCTACAATATTTTAAACAATCACCGTATGTTCATATCTTTTTTTCAAGTGAGATGTTATAAGTTTCCATTCAGTATTGTAAATTGGTTTTGTTCTGCCCATAAGTATTTTTGTAAGTTGATCACAAGTTTTCATTTCATTGAGTTTTAGTAACCATTCGTCAAGATCTGGAATTTGTTCATTTTTCCAATACCTAGCACAGACGATTCTCGCAGTGGTAACCATGTACAATAAGATTCTCCACCTATTTTTAATAATTAATTGTTGATTATTTGTAATTATATTCAACAAATATAATTCCAGTGTTAGCTGTATATTAATCCCAAGTATTTCTACCATGGTTTTGTTAATATTTTTCCAAAACTTTTTAGCTTTGGTAGAACGTGCCTTCTTCCGCGTTACATTTCCAGCAATTTTTCCTACCTGTGTTGTACATCTTACCTAATTTGTGTGGACTCAAATATCACTGATGAAACATTTTTAAATAGTTCTCTTAAGGTTTTGCAAAGTAAATTTCTGTTCCTACTATTTCTCAATCTTCGAGATTAATGTTTCTATCTATATTTTGAGACCATCTGACCATCATTTGCTTTATGGTTTTGCCTTCCAACTCTCTACTTAATAGAAACTTATATATCTGGGACGTTAGGTGACGCTGATTCTCAAAAATAGCCTTTTCAAAGTCATTTTTTTCTGTTTTGGGGAGAAATCCTTCCAATCTCATATCCATTTTAAATCTTTTTCTTAGTTGTAAATATAGGAACCATTGAGTGGGAAAACCGCCTTCTTCCAGCTTCGACCTTGTTTTTAATGTATAAGTGTCGCCTTCAATTATAGTATCTCTGTAAAAAATCCATTTTTCTTGAGTCGATTTCCATCTCCCAAACAAGGCCCCATGTGAGGAAACCTATTGCGGAATTTTATGATATATTTTAGATCTAAATTTTTTCCGAATCATCAATAATGATTTCCTTATATAATGATGTGTGAATTCTTTGTCAGCTATATCCTTCCCATACCATAAGTAGGCATGCCATCCATATTTATTGTCTGGACCTTCTAATTTTAATAATCGATCGTTTTTTAATGTTATCCAATCTGTGATTCATGATAAACCTGCAGCCTGATAATATAATTTCAAGTCTGGAAGGGCACATCCTCCTCTTTCTTTCTTATCTGTGAGTATTTTCCAATTAATTATGGGTCGTTTTCTTTCCCAAATAAATTTGGAGATTTCTTTTTGCCAATTTTTAAAACATTTCTCGTTTATGATTATGGGGAGATTTTGAAAAAGAAAGTTCATCTTCGGGAGAACATTCATTTTTATTGCAGATATCCATCCTAGTAATGATAAATTCAATTTCTTCCAAGTTTGAAATTCATTGTGGATTTCATACCAGATCTTTTTGTAGTTGTTTTCAAACAATTCTGTATTATGTTTAGTTACCCACATTCCTAAGTACTTTAATTTCTTTTCTATTTTACATCCTAAGATTTCTGAAAGCTCTCTTTCCTCTAAAGTATTGAGATTTTTCGTGACTGTTTTTGTTTTGCCTTTGTTCATCTTTAATCCAGCCATCTCTTCAAATACCTTTAGCTTCTCCATCAGTTTTGTAATACTCGTCTTCAGATCTTCCAAAAAGATCACCAGATCATCAGCATATGCTTTGAGTTTATGTTCTTGTCCTTTAATTTTAACACCATTTATCTCAGTGACTTCTCTTAGATCCGTCAATAAAACTTCTAAGGTAAGTATAAATAATAATGGAGAAATCGGACATCCATGTCTGGTGCCTTTTTGAATATTAAAGAAATTCGTTTTTTCTCCATTTATTATCATCGCTGCTGTTTGGTCTTTATATATTTGTTTTACCCATTTGACAAAGTTTAGCCCACAATCCATTCTCTGAAGAACCTCAATCATAAAATCCCATCCTACATTGTCGAAGGCCTTTTCAAAATCTATAAAGATCATCGCCAATTTTCTTTCATTATGTTTTTCAAAATACTCCACCATATTCAACAGCGATCTAATATTATTTCTTAAAAGTCTGTCTGGGAGAAATCCATTTTGATCTTCATGAATAATCTCTTGTAAGATTCTTTTCAGTCTATCCGCTAATATCGAAGTAAAAATTTTATAGTCCACATTCATCAGAGAGATGGGTCTATAATTTTGGGGATCCTTAATATCTTTCCCCTCTTTAGGAATCAGTGCTATGTTAGCTTGCTTCCACGTCTCTGGTATTCCTGTTGTTATTATTTCATTAAAGGTTTTATAAAGGGGCATTATCAATTCATCCTCTAGTATTTTATAATACGAGACCGGAAAACCATCAGGACCAGGAGCTTTGTTTAATTTTAATTTCTTTATTGCTGTCGATATATCTGCAATCGTAAAGGAAGCATTTAATATCTTCTTCTGTTCTTCCATTAATTTCCTTACGTTTCTCACGCCTAAGTATTGTTGTATCTGCTGTGTCCTATCTTTTGTTGATGCTGTCTCTTTGTATAATTTTGTGTAATATTTAACAAATTCCTTTTGAATAGAACTTTGATCTGTTAATATCTTCTCCCCTTCAGATTAAGGAAAGAAATAGAGAAAAGCCAAAATATATCTTTCAAAGTATTCATTTGATGCTGAGGATCTCTTTCTCCTATTTTACACCAACGCCTTTTACTTCCTCCTCTCTCCAGTTTAAGTACATTCTATACCCCACACTCCTTCCCACCCCATAGCTAGTTTTCTTTCTCTGCTGTCAGTTGTGTTGTAGTGCAGAAAATGGTGGTCTTAATACATACATATATAAAAATCATCCATGCACATTTACTTAGGTGTTAGATGCATTTAATAGGCAGACATAGACTTGAATAAACCATATACTGAAGATAAGTAAATGAGGAATCAGTCCTTTTAAAAGACTCTACCATTTCTTTATTATTTGAAACTACTTTGCTGAAATCTAAGTTCCACAGAAAGCATCTACCCTAATAAGCTTCTCTCTCTCTCTCTGTCCCCTCCTCCCACTTCTTCTCAACTCCTCCCTTCTTTCTGGTAACATCCAACTCATTACTAATAAGCTCATGGAAGATAAATTTTTTCTAGAGTTAGGGACTAAAGGTGAAGATCTGTAGACAATATTTTTGAAGCAGACTGATTGTATTCATAACCTAATTCAAACTTACCAAAAAACCATGCAAAACCAAATTCTCCCAATGTCCGATGTATGTTAAGAAAATCAGACAGACCGTAATAATATTCTTTCTTGGGAATCCACAGTGTTTCTTCATTACTTGTATCATTTTGGGAAGGGTAATACAGACGCAAAAAAATTCCCTATTATTGAACAACAAAATTGAATTTTTTTAAATTGAAAAGATCTAAAAAGGAAAAAAGGAAAAGAAACATAAATTCTAAGAAGTTAGAAGCACTCTATCTTAATTCCAATCATTTTTTAAAAACTGTCCTATACTTCCTAAGTACTATGCTTCTCAAACAAACTTTATTTGTTGTTAAGACAAAGAGTAAGAACTAATTGTGAACTTTCTTTCAACATAGAAGAGTTCACATCTATCATAACATGAGAGTGGTATTTGGTCTCCCTTAGTTCAATTTCTGTACCAGTTCCTTTGTGGCAATTTAATGCAGCCAGCACAATCAAGTAATAATGGATTAAATCCATTTTGTAGATTAGAAACTAGAATTCCTACAAAACCTACAATCTAGCCCTCCCTCTAAGATTGGCTGTATAGCTCCAGTTGCAACATCCTGTGGAATCCTGGGGTCTGCAGTTTAGGGAGGGGCATTTAGAATTCTCAGCCAGAGAACTCTTGGGTCTCAGTAAACTACAAACCCCAGAATTCCACAGGATGTTGCAAGTGGAATAATAGCACTGTAACAGTGTAGAGTGGAAATGGCTCATGTCTATCTCTACCATTGTAATACTCAAATGCTGTATTTGTCCTACAAGGCAAATTATCCTACCTGGCTGAAATTTGGTACAGAGAATCTACCCGGTTATATGATGTGAACTCATTTTGTAATAAATGAAAAGATATGACAAAGGAATCTCATTTCTTTTATTTATTCTTCATGATGGGATGAATGGAATAGAAAAGAAAGGCATGAGAATAGGCATCTATGGATTTATTTCATTAAGTTTTTGTTTATTCCAGTAAAAACTGAATCACCTTAAGGTGAGGAGGAGGAGGAGGAAGAGTAGTAGTAGTATTTTTTTCTCAGTATTTTTAGTCTTCAGGGGGAAAGCAGTTGTTCTTTTGCCACCAGTAATTTCCACGTGTTCAACCAAAGACATGAAATTGTCAGGCATTCTGATACCTTTTTAAAATATCGTATCTATTGGTACCTGTCAGTGCAAACGTATGTCACTATAACTCAGAGAGCATGGGGGGTGGCGGTGAGCTGGTATGCATTCCTTTATTTTCTTCAAGCTGAATGTGGTGCAAGGATGTGATCTGCAGAAAGTTTCCAAGGACCCACTGAGGCTTTTGCAGCTGACTGTGGCAGCACATCCAGCTACAGCAAAATAGCTGGGCACATCCCTACCCATCTTCTTGCTCTCCAAGAAGATGGAATGGCTGTGTTGGGGGCCCACAATGCCTACAAGATGAGTTGAGGGATTGCATTCCACAGACACAGCTATGCACTATATGACACACGTATGTCTCCAGATGCAGGATCCTGGCCATCTGTCAAAGTTCAGAGGCAGAAAGGTACTATTTTTTATAGCAAATTAATTTAAGCTGTTCCAGGAAATTTAAATTTAAAACTCCAAGGGAATTCCTCAGGCTCTAAGGACTCCAGGCAAGAATATGAACACTCCTGAAATTTAGAAAATCTATATAATGTAGTTTGTTTAACCAGCCTCTAAAAGAACAATTCTTGATCCAGCCTACGAAATTCAAAAGCAAACAATAAATCCTGCTAATTTCTTCCCTCTGTTCTATTCTTTCTCTGTTTCTTTAGATTTATTTATTTATTATTTATTTATTTTGAGGCAAAAAGAAATTCCTAGAACTGTAGTGATTTACTGCAAATGTTACAGTTTGCTTTGGATATCGGAATACCTTTTGTCTTTCTTACAGCAGAGCTTTGGCCTCTCCTCTTTAAAGCATCCCCAGTTTCAATGCTGTCTACCAACCATAGGCGAAGAGGAGAATGGCTGAAAAACTACAAAGTGTGGGTACATGGAAAATATAGAATGTTGAAGGTTAACTCGTAAAGCAAGCCCAATATGCAAGACTGTAGAATGTGTTTACATCTTACAGAAAATATTCAGAGCCTTAATTCAAAACTTTCATGCACTTTGGTGCCTGGTAAAATTAGCCATGTTAACTATAATACAAAATCCAGTGCCCATGTTGCAGTGATACCAGCTAGCTGATTGTCCCAACTAAAAAGTTACAAAAGATTCAAAGCTCATAGCCTTCTTCATCAGACACTGTGATTCCAAGGTGGTAAATAATCATTCAGAGGAAAAAAATCAATGGTGTTAGGAATCACAGTGTCTAAATCTTGTTTTAAAGCAAGAATTTTGTGAGGCCAACAGCTTGTTCATTCCAAACATATTCTTCAGGCAACTGAAGAGACAACTTTATACATGGACATCACATGATGGCCAACACAGAAATCAAATAGACTACATAATTGAAGCAGAAGATGGAGAAGCTCACTCTGCAAAACCAAGACCAGGAACAGACTGTGACACAGTGTGTGAGATGCTAATATAAAAAAATTAGAACAAATCTAAAGAACACTAAACCAACCATTGTGCCAAAATGCAACTTCAAGAACATCCCCAAGAATTTAAACATAATATAAAAAATATCTTCATCTGGAACTCTGGACTGAAGTCTGAGATACTGTCAGGGAGGAATGCAAAAAGACACTATCTGTAGCCAAAAAAAAAAAAAAAGAGAAAGCTCAGTGGGTGATAAATGAAAATCTTCAAGAAGTAAAAGACAGAAGAGAAACAAAAGTAAAAGATGAAAGAAATATTGTTAGAACCTCAAATCCAACTGTTGTGTCAAAACACAACCTTAAGAACATCCCCAAAGAGGTCCTCGGTCTCAGCTTCAAGATGGAGGATGCAATTTAGTGGGGCTCTGCTGAAATGTGCTGTCCAGCAGTGTGTTCTTTGACAGAGGGGGTTCCTTCTGTCAAAGCAAACTTCACCTGATCCATAGGCCACCAAAGAGTCCTTGGAATTTCACCAGATTGTAATCTGTGTGAGTAGCTGCTTAAGAATTGAGCAACGACTGCAGAAGTGAGGCAAATGCAAGGAAAACAGAAACTGCTGAAACACCTGGGGCAGGGAGAGGAATCCGCCCTTCCCATTATGGATGCTACATCTTGACAGGGATCCATTATTAAGAAGAATTTTTTATTAAAAGAAGAGAAAGGAAGAAATAGGAAAAATTTAGGAATATTAAGCATGTGAAAGAATAAATCACAGAGAGATATTTGGAACTGAACGAATTTCTGTTTGATTTAAAATCTGACAATTTTATGATGAAGAATCATTCACAAATTAAGACTAGTCTGTTTATACAAAGACTCTGTCCTTGTTATGCTGGCGGAGACTGGGTATAATTGGTAGCCTTGTTGGAGGAAGAGTATCAACTGGAACAAAGATACCTCTGGAACAGATAAGAATGGAAGGAATAGATCTGACTAGTCAACTGGACGGATTCACAAGAAGGAAAAACTCTAGATGTTAATTCAGAGCAAAGAAATATACAAGTGGTTTCAAAAAGAACAACTTTGAAAAAATGGAGTGGGATAAATACTTATGAGGAAGGACTCTGGTATTAAAATATTTTCATTTGGAACTCCAGTATGGATTATGCATTAATTCTTAGATGTTCGGGATATTAAATTGACATGATGCTGTTGGGGAGATGAATTATTGACAAGAATACTTTAATAGAAATAAAAAGAGGGGGAAGAAAGAGCGAATATGAGGTTACTTATAAATATAAATTGACGAGATGAAGAGAAATGAAGGGAGAAATGACTTCAAATGGTTAACATTTTATGTTTCTATTTTTAATATTAGAGGGGAAAAGAAGTAGATCAAAGACAGGTTAGATTTAAGATGTAGGTTATTAATATAGAAAAATTATTATTTAGTAACAGTTACCAATATGCGGGTTAAACAAATATAACTAATACTGTGTATATTGTTGGTTGGAGATTTTTATATGTTTATGTTTTAGATTAGTGTTGTTAGGTTAGGTTTTGATTTTAGAATGGATTTTTTTCTGCATTTGTTTTTATGTTGTTGTCCTGCTTTGTGTTTTATGTTGTTTTATAATAAGAAGAAGAAAAAAAGGGAAAAAAATTTCCAAAGAACTTAAAGATAATGTCATGCCAAAGCCTCATTATTAAGCCTAATTGACCGGGAGCCAGAAGAACTGTTGGCTGAATCCAGGGACATTGTTAGGGAGGAACGGAAAAAGACACCGTCTACAACCATATGGTTCATATACTTATCTACTCACCTGGACTTTAGGCAACATCTTTCCTCATGCCTTTGTCCCCTAATAACTATTGTTAAAACTGAACTTGCCACCTCATCATTAAATCCACAAGTTTTGCATTTCTATTGCTATTCGCACATACAACTTGCTCACTCATAGCTATAAAGGTCTGTTCCTTGCCACTTCATGCATCTGATGAAGCATATTTTAGCCCAAGGCCCTTTCCACACCATACCTGGATCCCACAACTTCCTGATGTCATCCCAGCAGTGCCAGGAAAGGAGTGTGTCCCAATGCTCCCCTCCACACCTGGCTGATGCTGGCAGATGGGTAGTGTTTGGAACATGCTCCTTCCTTCTGCAGTGCAGCTGGCCTCTTTTTTTCCAGTAATAGCATACCATGTAATTGCAACACCTGCAGGTGTGACAGGAGCAGGACCACGATGATGTTGAGCGATGGCACACGCCACAGACTGGCTTCAACATATCCCACACAGGGATGGCACTGCACCGTGGAAATGGCCTAAGGAAAGCTTATGCTACCAACTTCTTTCTCGCAGTTAGTCTAAAAGATACTACAAGATCTCTTTGCATGAAATACAACATAAACGTTGGTAATGTAAACTGTGTCCTGATCTGGCCCCAACCATACTCTTTGAAATGAAAACCATGCCAATAGGTAGGCAACATGCCAGACTTCATGTTTCCTGAATATTTCATGAAATCATTCATACATATATATATATATATACACATACACACACACACACACATACACATACACACACACACACACACGCACACGCACACATGATTTCATTAAATATTCAGGAAACATGAAGTCTGGCATATATACATAGGGTATTAAGTTATTCTGTTTTCTGAAAGCTGTTCTGGATGTTTAGTAAAGAAAAAAAAGAAAGCAGCAACAGCAGCAACAACAACACAATACAACAATAGGAATAATAGTGGTAACTAGAGATACCTGAATATTATGACCAGTCATGAGGTCTGTACATCCCACAGAATAAGGGCCTTTGCCTGAGGGGATTCTCCCAGAGCTGTTCCCCATTTCTACTGCGATGTCCTAGAATGTTACAGGTTCTATTCCTTTACGCAGACGGGCAATGAACAAAGTTATGAAATCTGTAAGGGATAAAAAGTGGGAAATCAATAAACAAAAACATTTCTTAAATTTAATTCAATTCATTTTTCTAGTATTGTCTACAGTCATGATTCACTTAACACAGCCTCTGAAAAAGAAACTTTTTTTTTACAAAGTTTTTTTACACCTGCCCAACTCTGCTTTTCTTCCTTATGTCACATGTAGCTGCAAGTTTTTCAGTACCCACGGCATTGGGAAGATCACGAAGGAGGGCTAGAGAAAGATTTTCAGTGTGGGCTGCAGGAGCATGTCTAGATCAAACCATGCAAAATCTTGAGCTGGGAAAGAGCAGGATTCTACTCTAGCCAATTCTACTGTAGCCACACCTACCTGCCTAGAAAGGCAAGGTGAACTGCAGCTACCTCAGGAAACCCTTACCTGAGCTTGCATGAACAGCAAAACAGAGAGCAAAAGGGACAGAACGTACGTCTACCTAACCAGCCCCCCTCAAAAGCATGTTAAAAATACATAGAGCTATAAGTTTGGCCACAAAAATTGAAACCACAAATAAACTAAAGGCCAGAGAAATAAAAATTATCTCTGGATATACACCGGCTGGTGTATTATCATAATCTTTTAATACTAGATGGTATACTAAGGATATTTATACATTCTGCTCAAATAAGACATTATAGAAGAATGAATTGTAGATTCATGGTCAAACGAAAGACCCAGTTTTCTTCAAAATTTGTCTTGCATTCATAATTTTACTGTGGTTAAAATGCAGACTAGATCAGATCAGCTGTTCCTCAACTACACATCAAGTGATCTATGAAGCTTTAACAAACACTGCTGTCATCATCTCACCCGCTTCTGAAATCTGAAAAAGTACTCATGAGTCTTTGACAATGCATATTCTGATGTAAGAGACAGGAAACGGAACAGATTTCAAAGGAAGTATTTTCTATTTGAACTTGAACTATAACTGGTTGTTTTATATCTTGTAGAATAACCCACATATATGGCATGAAGTTCACTGACATTCTCTTGGAAACCCAAAAGCTGATATGAAAACCTGAAAAATAGGATTAATAAGCAAGGCACTATCTGCCTTCAAATGAAAAAAAAATCCACCTAACTCTCCTCCTGCTTGTCCCCTTGGTTCGTTTGCCACAGTACTTTGCCTTGAAAAAAGTGGGTGTTAACAAAATGTAAAGTATTATAACAGGTGGATTTTGTATAGGTCCTGGAGATTTTGAAGATTAGGATGGTCCTGATGAATTCAAAGGTTCAGGGTGACCAGGCCATGCTTTATCCCCCTCTGCCACTTTTCTTCTCCTTCCCTTTGCTCCTTTCTTTATCGTATAGGACTTGTTACAGAAAATTGAAACTGGGAGCCAGAAGTGCTACTTATGCAAGAATAATTTGCAATAGTGACAGTAGTGTTGCTGGAATTGGAAATGATAATGAGGCTGATGGCAAAGCTCTAACAGAGGCTCCATGATTTAGAATTCAGTTCCAAATCTGGTGAGAGAAGAACCAACCACAGATGATGATGTTCTTGAGAACATTCTGGGAACCAAGATCCTGGGAACTAAAGACTCCTAGAATCTGGCACAAAACCTGGCTCTGGAAAGGAAAGATAAGATTCTGTTTTTCCTTATCCCAGCATGAGTAGATTTAAAATATGATAATGTAATTACATATCTGAATGGAGAGCAAAGAAATTAGTTTAGGTTGCCATTCTCTTTCACAGGAAGTTTACAAATTGATGTGATAGCATTATCTGATACCTGTAAACTCCAAAATGATAACAAGGAGCTAATATTTCTTTTAAATTAATTAGCTATGTTAAATTTTCCCCTCTTGCTCCAAATCTACACATGAACATTTACGTGTATATGAATGTTGTACAACAATACCTATTTAACCACAATTCCATAGTGGGTAACTTATTAGCTTTCCAATTTTTGGATACCAAAAAATTTGCTGTAACAAGCTAAGTACCATTATTCAGCAGTTATTTATTACTCAGCTACATAGTACATACAAATCTAATAAATTTAATAAGAAAATGTGTGATCCCAAGAGTATATCAGAAAGCAATAAATTCTCAGTTATTATTTCATACTTTTCTCTAGAACTCCCCCACTTGCTATATTCCCACCATACATGTCTAAACGTGTAGGTACTTTTAATTCCTTCATATAATACAGTTCTCAAACTTTAATGCATTAAGAACAACCCCTGTCCCCACTAAATGCTACTAATAAATTGCTAATTCCAGTGAATTGGCTGTGATGTATGGTTATTTCAGACCAAGAAAAAATGGATAATTACTGCTTTCTAAAAAATATGCTGTTTTCTGCGATTAAGGTGTTTGCATGTTATTTAAGGAAATTGTAAAACCTGGCAGTCCCACTCCCATTTCACATACACAAAGCACTGTTCCTGTTGGATTTTTATTTTTACAAATGCTGAAAACTAACAAAAGTTCTTTGTTGGTTAGTACATAATACATACTAAGGGACTAGTGATTGAAGTGGTCTATAGGCAATTTTTTTTAAAAAAAATATATGTATATGCATATATACCAATATGTTCCTTGTATCCATGTAACCAGTATATGTAATTTCACTTATCCATATGGGAACATGGACTGAAAATATTAATTTGAATCTCTTTTTTGACTTCCCATTGTTGCTAATTTTTCTGTTTTTCTGTTTTATTCGCTGGCTTTAGACTGTAAATAATAAAGTTTTCTTTCTCCTAGGCCCTAGGGTCTTTTTGCACTATACTGTCCTAGTGCTATTATTCCACTTTGAACACTCTGTGGAATTCTGAGAATTCTAAATGCCCCTCCCTAAACTGCGAACTGTTGAAAGTGGAATAATAGCACTAGAACAATGTAGTGTAGAAAGGCTCTTGGATTCTAAAGTTCTGTCCAGTTTCAAGGCCTCCTCTCCAAGCTGCATATTGTTCTTGATACCTACATCATTCATCTCATTGAAAATAACAGTGTTTGCTATTATTGCTATTAACATGTTTTTTGTTATACACTGTAAGTCCAGGAGGTTATGCCCCATGGGCACAGAGGAGGGACTGTACTTACAAGTGTATGCAACCCTGCCAGCAACAAAGACAGCAGGGCAAACTCCTCTAGTTTCCCAAGATTCCAGATACATTATGATATTATCTTAGTTTTATGCAATAAGATAGACCCAACTACTTATTATTTTCAATAATTTCCATCTATACGCTTAACATTTGCTGAATATGTTCTAAGATTGGTTTGAGGGCAATGTGATTCTTGGAGATGAACAGGGTGCCATTTTTTAAATTTGAACATGATGCAGAGAAGCAGGTGGGAGTGCCTGAATGAGAAACAACGTTGTCCTATGACTAAAAGCATTAACATATTACTTTCGAACAGTGAATAGTTCAGTCGTGAATAGCTAGAACTGCCTTTGATGATTGTAAGTACCTTAGCTAGTTCCCTTTTCCCTCTGAGGACTCACTGTATTCTAGATATTCCCTCCAGAACTGCAGCTCACCATATCAATTTGCTTCCCTCCAGTAGCTGTGGGGTCCCCATGTGTACATTCAGATCAGATATTATTTATTTGTTTATTTAAGCTGTTTCTAAACTGCCTCCCAGTCTACAAGCATTCCCAAAGCAATGAACAAATAAAAGCAACTAAAACACTACAAAGAAAAAAAAAATTTAAAACCCTTTTTAAACAGTCCAAAAACAATCTCAAAATACAATTTTAAAAAGTTAAAAGAGCAATTTCAAACATTAAAGGCCATGCAGAACAACACTGTTTTGGCTGCCTACCAGAAGCTCAAAAGAGATGGAGCTTGCCTAACTTCCTTGGATAGGAATGGAGAATAGACAGGTTATCTTGGGCTTTTTCTGTGGAAACTATAGGGGTCTTTTGTGATGCAAGCACCATGGCTTTTGGGGGGGGCTGCCAAGTTTTTCACAGTGAGCAATTCTAAAATCTTTTTTTGAATGAAAAGAATCAAGCTTAATCCTGGAATAGCTGTATTGCTATTCCTTTAAAGGAAAAAGATCTCAAGTATTTCAATCCTTACATTATTTTAGAGTAATTAAGTGATTATACCTTCCAGCTTCTTTTAAATTTCTCTTATGAAGATAGTTCTATGTGTCCTTTCAAAATCATTTTTGTCTATATTGAGAGTTGGGACCTTGTTGATGAAACACTGAACCTGCTATTGAGCCATGGATTAACATCAGAGCCTTCTACCATTTCCACAGTCCCATAAACACAGGGATTGGGCTCTTGGCTATTGCTCTCCAGTTACTCTGCTTTCACCTTCAGACCTTCTGTCTCTGTGGAAGTTATTTTCAAAACAGCATTCTTGTCCAGGCTTAGATCAATCACTTTATCCAGTTTTTGTTAAACCAATCAGTGTCATGTAGCCCTTCACTATCTCCTTTCAGTGAACACGAACCGACTGACTCGAACTCAAGTCACTTCAATGTATCAACCTGGACTCAACTTGGCAATAAATGATGCACTCACTCAACTTGACTTGTGATTTGCATATTTTAGTGACCAATTTGCTGCCCTTGGTTCAGTAACGTAACATACTCATCCAGAATCCTTACAACTTTGAACAATGCTTCCATCTCTTTTTGCCAACTGGTCACGTAATGATTTGTGTCAAGCCCAATACATGGGCACATTTCTTGAACGGGAACAGCAAACATGTTAGACAAAGGGCTTGAGGTATGGTCAGCAGCCTGTCCCTGCTAGACATCAGAGGAACCTCCTAAAACTGTTCCCAAGAGCAGAAGGCAAGACTCGTCCCTAAAGTGCAGGGCATGTTTCTCAGGGGGGAATAGCAAATGTTTCTCAAGGGGCAATAGTAAACAGCAGTGGGCTGGAGGAGGAAAGATCCTTCCATCTAAAGCTTTTGAAGCTTCAGTAACAGGGATTAAAAAAGATCCTATTCCCCACTTCTGAAAAAGCCTCCAACTTCAGAAACGGGAAATAAGAGGGATTCTATTTGCCACTTCAAAAGGAATTTTAACACCATAACTTTGTTTAAATAAAGCACTGTTGAACTCACTTACAATAATTTAATTTTTCCCCCAACTTTGTGCCTGTCTTCTTGATTTTCTAGTTATCAAAACTTCATCACCACCACCCTACATACACAACTCTGTTGGCTGCCAGACTCGAGACTTGAATTGAAAGTATCTTGCAAGGACTTGAGACTTGACTTGAGACTTGAAGGTAGAGACTTGAGACTTGATTTATGACTTGGAGTAAAGAATACTCCAAGGCAGGAATACACAACTAAAGTACTGCTGAAAGATGACCATCAAATTTATGTAAGCTCCAAAGAACTGACAGAACTGTTCTGTCCACAGAACCATCCCAGGCCATCTTCATGCTCTCTGAGGACTGAGACTGTTGTCCTTGTTCTTATGCCTCAATGCTTGCAAATGATTGTGAGTTCCAAACTCTAAGTGGAGTTCCTGTTAGTTCTCCTTCTGTGTATCATGTTCTTCCAAGTGTCTGTTCCTGTGCTGGGGAATGCATATAAAGAGGGGGACAATTTCCAATGTGTTCCTTTCAAGGAGAGTCTTCTCTTTCCAAAAAAGTTTAACCCTCCCTGAAGAGCTGAAATGTAGACACATGGGCCTCAAACTGTTGCACTTTCTTTTCCAACAGGGCAACCAGCAGGGCTACACAGGATATAGCCCCAGCTCAGATAAAACATTGCACTGTATCAGTCGCGTAGGGATGTGGGGGCAGGGAGGGCGATTTACCACAAGCGGCAATGTTTTTGGGGTGTCCCAGCCCATAGCCACGCCCCGGCGTGCCCTGGCCATGCTCCTGCGCACCCTGGCCACACCCCCACACACAGTGGCCATGCCCCTTGTGCTGTAGCCCCCACTCCACCCCTCCTCCATGTACTCCAAGCTCCATTACTGCACTGTATCTTATAGAACTCACATCTTTTATCTAAGTCAGTATGTTATTCTTCTGCAATATGTATTTGCCACAGCTCTCTCTCTATAAAATTTAACACTGGAAAGTTATCCAGTTTTCCAACATTTTGTTATTACCTTGTAAGCTGCCATCAGTATTACTACTGTTAACTGTAATTCTATCCTTGAGACATAAAGTGACTCTTGAAATTAATCCATAATGTCATTTTTTCTCATTTTGTTCCTCTCAAAGTGATAACAAAACCAAAGCTTTGTAGTGTGGCACAGTGTGGATGGTTTGATTTGTGGTATGCAGTGTTTGCAAATCACTTTTCCTAGAACTGCAATAGATTAGGGCATGACCACCAAAGATGGATGCACGAACCTTGCTGCCTGCAGTTTCTCTAATAGTTTGCACTATCTGTATTGTTTATCTTTGCCAGGAACATCAATATAATATACCATTAGTGTAATAATTTTAAAGAATTCTACCTAAGTAATATAACTTCTACTGAATAATCCACAATTTGTTCATACATGTTGATGTATTGTTATCCCACTATCATCTTCTTCTTTTCAACCTACCTGATATACCTGTATCTATTTCAATTAATTAATTAGTGGTTTGAGCTTGGACTATGACTCTGGAGAAAGAAGTTCAAATCCTCATTCGGGCATGGAAACACATTTGGTGACCTTGGGCAAGTCACACTCTCTCAATATCAGAGGAAGGCAAAGGCAAACCCTCTCTGAACAAATCTAGCCAAGAAAACCCCATAACAGGTTCCCCTTGGCATCATTATGAATGGAAATTGACTTGAAGGCACACAGTAACAACAAATTTCAATTAAATGTATGTATACTGTATTTCGATTTCTGGTCATATTCGCCTCAGAAAAGTATTCATAAGGTACTGTAACCGATGAAATTGAATCCAATTCACCTTTAGCCTTTATTTTGATTTTATTACTATCAGCTGTTGTTTTTCATTAAAATATCTCAGTCTTTACATTTTAAGACATCGCTCTCTATCTGCATAAGAAAAATCGGCATATAACAAAACTAATTTATTTTTTCCATTTTTTCAAAAAAATTTAACAAAATTCTGTATATATTAAAAAAGACCCTTTTCAAGGTCTTTTATTTTCTCCAATGAATACCATTTTTCCAATTACCTTTGTATGTTTCCCATTGTTTTCATACCCACTCATAGCCTCTTTGGAGCCACAAATAACATTTTCTAGTCACGTCATCTAGTTACTTTTAAAGGGCATTTTAGAAGCATTTTAGCTGGATTTTTTCAAGTTTTAATGCATTCTCTCCACAATCTAAATATTTTTTACTCCCACAGAAGTAATGAAAAAGAAATAAGTAACACAAGGAAAAAAACAGCAAATCATTTTTCCAACACTGAAGTATGTAGCATTAACAAATTATTTTGTTAAACAGTGTAACAGGAAATAATTACTTTTAAATACTAATTTTCCAAACTCTGTCTAAATGTGTAGGAACAACAACCAATGAGATATGAGTTCTTGTCCAGAGTGGAAATTGGCAACATTTCCACATCTTTTCAAGAAATAATTTTTGAATGGGGTGATTTATTTACTATCAATGATCAATTATTTATTAATTACAATTATATACTAATAAATATAATATTGTATATTAATTTATAATATAATACTTTTATTTAAACCTCAGCCTCTCCATTTCAATAACACTGGTACTGTTCAGTATCACTTTTTGGTCACAGACAATTCTATTATCAAGATAAAATTATGTAAACAGGCTGAAATTATATAAGCTGCTGATTATGACCCATAAAGTCCAGGCTTTTATAGTTCAAGTTATCTGAAGCACCACATTCTGCCCAGGCTCTGAGATCCTCTGAGATCTTCAGAAGACACTCTTCCTCTAGTTCAACCACCCTCCAATACAAATCTGGTGAGAACCTGGGAGAGGGCCTTCTTGACAGCTGCTCCTAGGTTTTAGAACTCCCTTTCCAGGGAGGCTGGAATAACTCCCTCCTCACTGTTTTGTCAGCAGGGAGGTTTTTGTTTTTTGTTGTTTCTTTTTTAAATGGCAAGCTTTAGAGGAAATGATTGGATTTAAAGAAAGGGCTTTAATAGGACTCTGTACTGTTTTTGAACTTCTAAAGAATTTTTTTTGATATCTGCTTTACGTTGTTTTAACATTATTGGTAGTTTAATTATGTTTAAACATAATTTTTTGTATATTCTTACTCATATGGTATCTGGTTTAATTTGATTCAGAGGGAAAAGGTGAGATATAAATGAAGGCAACCATCACTCCTTCCTCCCTGTAGATTGGTACACCAGTCTATGGAACACTTCTGCGAAATGTTAAAATGAAAGTAACATTAACTATTTGTTAATATTTGTTCAGAACTGCCCATTGCTGACTTCATACTGGCAAAAGTCTTTTTCTGATGCTTGAGACCTGTAAATACCAAAGTCTCCATAAAGCATGAGAGTTCCTGTGATGGGGATATTGAGAAGCATGTGCAATTTTAAAGGAAAAGGAACTCAAATGGTGATGTGATAACAAAAATGGGGGGGGGAGTTGACAGCTAGGTTCTCTAGATGTTGTTGAGTCCCATCACCCCTCTCTTTTGACTATGTTGGCTAAGGCTTATGAGAGATGTAGTCCCACTGTTATCTGTAGAGCCACAGGTTCTCACAGCTGGTTTTATGTCGTATTTCAGCCAAAATTAAGCACTACTGGATCCCACTGATCTAAGCATAGATTTATATATCTCTGATTGGAAGCAATAAAACTGAAAAGTGCTTAACCACTGCATGCAGTCATGAGATACACTGGAATATTTTGTCCTATCTAATCTTTAATGCACTTTACTTCCAGTTACACAAGATCTGTAGAATCACATTTTTTGTTATACTTCTGATTCACACGGACTCTGATGACACATTTTAAAAATGCCCAGACTTCCATACACATAAATTAGTAAATATTGACTCAAATTATTCAGCAAAGAAGCCTGCTATTTTGCTTTTTATCTCATACTCACATTGAGTCACACTGAGTCTTGAAAGTCAGACTACACAAGCTTAGAAGATTATATGACACTAGCATCACCATCAAACTATGTGACATTGCTATCACCAACAATACCACTGATGTTAGTGAGTTATAAACGCAACAGCTGCACCAAATTCTAAGATTGGTCACATTAGTAATACTACAATGAGAGGTTAAGAGTTATGACTTCAGTAAAAGGAGCTTATTAGACACAGAAATGTCATTTCTACTTACAAGAGTTTAAGCCAAATCCTGAGTATAGCTGCACCACCACCTGCTAGAAAGACCATACTTCAGCCAAGACTGTACTAACATGTTCTTTAAAAAGAGTATCTCTCACAATAAAAGCCAGCGGAGTTGACATTTATATTCCTGTCTTCAATACTAAACATGCATGCTAAAACAATTTGTGGTTTCTCTGTGTGAAACTGACTTCTTTAATTTTATATGTTTTTCCAAAGTAGGTAATTTCTTCAGTTAATGTTTAGTTAGAATGATCCCTCTTACCTAGATATACATTTTGGCATGGAAACAGACATACATCCTCTAAGATCACTGTTCACCAGAATGCATCCCTGCACTCATCTATACTGCTTGGAGTGAATGCTAAGCCAAATTGCAAAAATAAGGTGACAATTCCTAAAAATACAGAAAAACTAAAGTAGCAGTGTACAGATTAATCCACCACAAGTAATGCTATATTTTTTTTTTTAAAAAAATCAGCATATGTGCTATGCTATTAACACTATACAACAAACAGAATGAGGAAAGTATATTTGCTCAGTATTCAGGTACAAAGGGGACCAACAATTCATCCAACCCCGTCTGAGGGAGAATTTTAAGCTAGGGTACTCTGCCATGCAGGCTCCTCAGGCTGACATCCCCCCTTCGACCCAAAACGAAAAGATTCGGGAGCCCCTCCTTCCCCTACCTTTACCTGCCAGGAGGAAGAAGGGAAGGGGAAAGATACCTCTCCTAAGGCCATTTCCGCACTAGCCTGTTATAGTGCTATTATTTCACCTGAGGCCCCTCCTTAAACTTGAAACCCCACGATTCCATAGGATGTTGAAAGTGAAATAATAGCACCAGAACAGGCTACTGCGGAAATTTCTGGCTATGGGGCTAAATTTGTAAATGGGTTAAGACCTTCTAACGAGGGGCCTAACCTAACTCAGCGCTAAACCTTCCTTGAGAAAGCTGCTTGGCTGGCTGAAGCTACAAAGAGCAGTGACATTTTATTCTTATCTGACAACTGCCGAAGAGGGGCACTGTGTCAGGGCACGGGGAAGGGCAAACAAACATAAAGACCGAGCGACGAAGGCTGCCGAAAGAAGCACCGGGGGCGTCCTCGGTAACCTCCCCGAAACGCCGTCGCTTTCCTTCTGCAACCCCGCCCGCCCCGCCCCGCCGTAGTACCTCTCGTCCTCTGCGGGGGCCACTGTTCCCCCTTTTCGCCTCCTGTTGCTCTGGGCGGATGACGGAACGGAGGGGGCCTCGAGCGCCGCGACCTCGTTTCGCGCGGTAGCGTCGCCAAGAGCGGGGGCGGGGAGCTCCCTGGCCGAGCCGAACCCACCTTGCCGGCTCCCCCGCAGGAGAAGGGGACCGGCCCTGGCCTGCCTCCAGACTTTCCCCGGCCTCTAAAGAGGCCGGAATCCTGGCGGGGAGGGGAGAGCGCGCGCTTCACCAGGAGCGGCTCCCAACCCCCAGCGCGCGCGCACACCGACGCAGGGGGCGGGAAGCGCTCTGGTTTGGAAAGGGCTGCCCCTGAGTGAGAAAGGCGAGCCCCAGTGATGATGTCACAAAGCCTCAACCCGATGGTGGCCTCGGGGTGAGAAATTCTGAAGGCAGAAATCTCAGTACCAGGACGCCGGGGGGTGACAAAGGGACCCCGCGCTCTCTCCAGGACGCTTAGACCCTTCCCCTGTTACAGTGCTATTCTTCCACTTTCAATATCCCATGGAATCCTTTCAACATCGATGGAATCCTATGGAAACCACAAAGGCCTCTCTCTAAATTGCAAACCCTATCTTTCCATAGGATATTGAAAGTGAAATAAGAGCACTATCACAGTCCAATGCAGAAATGGCCATAATCTCTGAATACAATTTTGAACATTTTTTTGATGCTTAGGGGGACTGGGATTGGTACTTTGACATTTTGTGTGTGTGTGTACATATCTTCAAGTTGCCTGTCAACTAATATGGACCCGTTAATTTCATAGGATATCCTCAAGCAAGGAATACTCAGAGGTGGTTAGGACCCTTTCCGCACGTGGTTATTAAGGCGGGCCAATGCATCTTGCCATGGAGGTCTTCAGCGCCTCGGAGCAGACTAGGTTTGGTTTATTTACCTTCCTTCCGCAGGTAATTCCGACTAAATGCCACCCCCATGTAGTGGTAAAGCGTGCTATTTGAAAACCAGAAGAAATTGGTTTTCCAATTTTCCAGATGGATCCAGTTCGTACTTTCACAGTTGTGCAGACACATACATTTGCGCCAATGCGAATTGGTGGTCAGAGGAGAGCTCATAGGAGGGCCAGGGGTTAGTACGGACCTATGCACATATGCACGTACACAATGATATACTAAGAAGCAGAGAGAGAGTAACAAAACACTCTACTGGATGTCCCTGCGCTCACCGTATTGCTGAAGAATTGAAAAAGGACAGCAATATGATGATTAGGGGTGGGCAATGGTATAATAATATATTAATATTGTAGTGGAACTGAGATAGAGACCCACAGTTTAGAAAAAAGATTTATTGCGCACAATGTCTCAGTGAGATAATTCTCAAAAGTCTGAGCCCCGCCTCTTTACATTCAAAGCAATTTATACATCTCCAGTGCAAATACATCACATGTTCAAGGAAAGAAACTGATGAGTAGAGGTTCTCACCAGTGTGTCTACAAAATGTTGCGAATCTTCTGTAACGCTGCCAAGAGCTAGCACGTTAAGCCAAACTGATAATATTCCATTACACAAAGTTCCCTTGTCTCCTTTAAATGCAGTGTTACTTCAATTGCAGAGGAAATTAACTGCTTTTCTCAACTGCTTTTCCCTCACTCCTAGAGGTCATCTGGCCTGACCCGAAACTGTCTCCACCACAATATTATAAATAATAGGACCAATGGAATGTGGTGCCTTTAGAGTGTTTCTTGGTCATACTAAATGAAATCGTGGGCTTGTCCTGGCACCCTACCACATGTTGAGTAATGTGCCAGTGCTTCTTGATGCTCCCTTCTGGGCTGTCAGTAATATGATTAAATTTCAAAACACATTTCAAAACTGTGTTCTGCCCCAGTGTCTTAGAAGATCCTATAGTGTCACTTGAGATGCTTTATACCACGTTTGGGACAATGCTTTATGTGGATACCCTACTGAACAGTTGGTTGGTTATTATACAAGCTTCACATCTAAATTCTGTTTCACTTGTAGTTCATTTTAAAGTCAGTAGATTATATTCAGAAGTTACTCTAAGTAACATGGAACAAGAGCTGCCAAAACATAGGTGTTAACATTTGTAGGTTTTCTGTACTGGTGAGCATCCCTTGTGACAAAGCTGTCCCTCTCAATTATTAGATGGATATTATTTTAATAAATTTATAGCATCTTATACAAATAATGTGATCAGGGTTTAAAAACAAAAACAAGCTAGCTAATTTATTGAGTAGTCCACATGTAAAAAATATATGTACATGTTTTGATATACGTCAGTTACATATCATTTATCACTTGGATTCTCCCTTTTGTCTCCATTTTCTCAATCATCTTCAAGAGCAGCCTCATGTGGTGCACATTACAATGGCTTAATCTATAGATTACCAAATAATGTGTATTTAATGGTACAGTTGTACCAGTTATGATAGCTTGATCTTATAATCAGAACTACACACAATGTAAGCAACTTGTGCCTTCAGTGAGAAAGGAGATCCTGGTTTTTAAGAGGACTTCAGTCCTACTTTGTATAGGAGGGCTGTCAGTAATGTGGGCAGATGACCAGTCCCCGAAACACCTCCATCTAACTAGGACTTAGCTTCAGTTTATGGGCCCTTATCCAGTTACCCCACTCAACCACTTCCTTGCTTCACCTGAATGAGATGAAAAAGGTAGTAAAAATAGTTTTTTGTTTCAACTTATCTATTTGTATTTTAAAGAATGAAATTGCATAATGTGTCAACAGCAAAACAACATGGGACTTTCTTTGTCCTAATATTGTGCAAGACAAAAGTTTATTTGCAAGACAGTTGTGCAGAACAAAAAAGGACCCCAATGACAAAATGTGGTATATTTGTTGGGACTATTTTTGCCTCAGCTGTTTTTTGTCCATTTGTGAAAAAAGTACACAGCTGAAACTCAAGGGCATTGGTTAAAACCCTGGTTGTACCACCGTTCTAAAATGACCACCTTGTAGGTCTAGCTATGCATTCTGCAATAAAACTTGAAAGTCTGGTTATTAAAATCTGGTTATTAAAATGCTCAACCTGATATGATGAGGGTTAAAAATCTTGACTTAACTGTGTTGCTTTTGACTGCCATTGATATGGAACTTACTTTTGAGTAGTTAATGTATATGATTGCATTGAAAAGGAGCGACTAAAAACTTATTAATTAAAAGAGAGAGGGCTGAATTTGATTTAACAGATTTTCTTTTGTTTCATTGCTAATAGAAACAGATTATGATATGACAAAGTCGTTGGTAAAACCTGCATATCTAATATTTCTACTTAATGATTTTGTAGATAAAAACATATCCATTCTAGAAAAAGATTTGTGTGTTTCTGAATAAAATGTATATATCTGAGCATTTCCTTACAACAGTCTCCATATATCACCTAATTTCAAATTGTCCACTATGTTAAAGAAAGACTGGTTACTTTTTTTGTTTTTGTTTACATTTGCTGCATGTCTGTCTAATACGGGATTGCAGACTCCATTCCAGTCTCCCAGAAGAATCAGATTATCATAAAGAAATTACAAAATTTTGTCTAGTAATTTTTTAAAGAAGCCAACTTTATTATCTGTAGGTGCATAAACACCCTTAGCTAGTTGTTTTCTTCCCTTGAAGGTGAGTTTCCACTGTGACATACTGCTCATCTGGATCATCAAAAAACAAAAAACAAAAAAATCTGGATTCAATTTTGCTTTCACATAAATCACTACTCCTTTCTTTCTCTTATCCATAAATGCTTCAAATTTGTTTCCCAACTTAAAATTTCTCAGCTGTTTAATGTTTTTTTCCTAATATGGGTTACTTGCAAAAAAATTAAATCCAGTTTTTGCTTTTATAAGTAATGAAAAATAATACTTCTTTTAGCAGAGGAATTCATTCCTCTGATATTCCAGGATACAAATTTCACAACCATGTTAATTGTTAATTGTTCAATTGTTCATCATCTAAGTCCATATCCATTTTCACCAGGACCAAAGAACTTTTGTTTCTGCTGCCATTACTTTCCTCTTTGGAGCTTGAACCTGGTGTCCTCTTGGCTCTGTTCATGTTTCTTCTTGCCCAATATTTACCGTATCTATGCAAGAATTCTATCAACTTTGAGATGGTGTTCATGTTGAATCTCTTCTGCCTACAGTGGAAAACGATTCCCTTTCAGTTGCCCTACCAAAAGGGAATTCCCTTTTCTTCAGTTTACTTGTAAAACAGGCATATTCATTATATTTTTTCAAAATATGCATGTGCACATCTTTGAAAATTATCACTTCTCTTCCATCAATCTACATCTTGTTCAGATAATGTTATTGCAAAATTTTCTCTTGTTTTCTTACAAAATAAACAATGATATCCCTTGTGACACTGTAGGTTTATTTCCAGTCTCTTAAGTTGACTTCCAGCCTTGCAAGACTGGAAATTCCCTCCTAGCGTTTTACTGGGGTTCTTGCCAGCCTCCCAAAGCTGACTCCCACGCTTGGAACGACTGGCAATCTCCCCAGCTCTATCAGGTATGCTGCCACCACCCCCCTGAATTATGAATCACTTGGACAGAACAGGAGGGACTCTGCCCAATCTCTAAGCGTAAGGATCTTCCACCTCCCCCTCCCCCTGAGTGAGAGGTCCTATGTAGCGTATGCCAAACCTGGTGTGGAAATGGAGAGAAACGGAGGTTTATAGAGTGTTTAATCAAGGCATGCAAATAAACAATATACACTTGGGAGACTCCCCTCTCCCAGGTACACTTAGTTACAAGAATTTACAAAACAGATATAACAGCACAGATACATTCTTAAGATCAGCCAATTCCCAAAATAACAACATCCCTAACGCGACTAACTACTTATTTCTAGTTACTCACAATTAGGTTATAGGCGTAGATGGTTTGAAGGAGAAGAGAGAGGGGGTCCAGGAGACATGGCATGCCTGCCAGCTCGACTGACCCAGCTCTTCTCTCTCTGTCTCTTCTCTCTCTGGCCACATGGCCTCTCAGAAGTTTTATATTTTCTTCCTTGGAAGGATCTGGAAGCCTCTCCAAGATGCCCACCTCTTTTCCTTTTGGTTGGTCAATTCTCACCTTGTGACCTGTGATGCTGACCCTTTCCTTTTCGTTGGTCAACTCTCACCCTGTGACCCTTGATGTAATCTCAACGTCTCATTAACCCTTGGTTTACCTGAAGAGGGAAGTATCTCCCTTTGATAAGCCTAGATAATGGGAAGCCCCATTATCACATCCCTTGATACATTTCTCTGCCTCACTATTGCTGAATCCAGGTGATAAATTTGTTTATCAATTTCACAGTAAAACTCTCTCCTAGGAATTTTCAAAATGTCAGCCATTGTTTTCACCACTCTTGCATAGGTATTGATAAAAAATGATTGATATTAAGAAGTTAATTTTTAAAAAGCTGCCTTGGGTCCCACTTTGGGAGAAAGGTGGCCTACTAAATAAATAAATAAATAAATAAATTTCTTCATTCTGCAATTCTGAAATCCCTCTTATTCTTATATATCTTTCTGTTCCTTTAAGGTCAAGAAGGGACACAGCATCTACATTCTGTTGCTGTTCTACTATAAAATTATCAGTAGAAACCAGTAAAATTATCAGTAGAACAGCAATAGAATGTGGATGCTGTGTCCCTTCTTGACCTTAAATCTATTTTTCCAGCTCAATCTGTTTTTCCAGCTTTTGTGTCCTATCTTCCAATGTCTCAATTTTCAAATTTATCTGTTTTATTTCAACTGTAATTTAATTTAAAGAGGATTTAATTTCTTTCCGTTCATTTTCCATTTCCTTTTTCAAAATCTTTCTTCATCGAGATCATATTCTCTTCATCTAAGCCATATTAGAGTTCATCTCTTCTTTTACACAATTCATATCATCTCTGCGTTTTCAGATTTCTTCCAAAAATAGTTTATTAGAATTGCCTTCTCTTGATTGGTCGGCAGATGTTCTTCTCTTCAAAGTTGCTACTTACATCTGCTTACTTGTTGGCATCGTTTTGGTAGCTGTCAGAACTGTCAAAAGATAAATTTTCAATTTAGGGTGCTTTACCCTCTTTTCGCCAGTGGATGTCAGTATAGTGTAGAAACTTTGGTCATCCTCCTTGAACTCTCTTACCGGAAAATAAAGCATATCATCCAACGTTCAAGAGAACACTTCTTGCTTTGTGTCCAATAATGGTGATTGCTTTGTTCTGAACTCTTCTTAAGGTAGACAAGATACAATCTTCTAGTTTCCTACACTTCTTCCTTGGTCCTTGTTTAGTTCACTTTACATAAAAGAGTAATTTCAATGTATTTTCCCCTTCTTTTAATCAAGGTCTGTTAGTTTCTCTTTGAACATTATATAGTCTCTTTTAACGCACTTTCTGATTTGGAGAACTGTAAAGAAACGCTCCTACATTCCTTGCAGATTT
Source organism: Iguana delicatissima (assembly GCA_948472985.1). Classification (NCBI taxonomy): domain Eukaryota; kingdom Metazoa; phylum Chordata; class Lepidosauria; order Squamata; family Iguanidae; genus Iguana; species Iguana delicatissima. The sequence continues at coordinate 56,907 of CAOKZL010003625.1, forward strand.
TTCAGTTAGTCTTGTTCATTAGCAGTAGTACTTCAGCATTAATAAATCGAATCTAATGTTAAGAAAGTCAGATTTACACTGCTTGCTGCTGCCATCGCAACGGGACATGGCGAAACGTCACTCATTTTGTCCGGTTCTCCTGCACTTCAGATACCTTTTTAACAGTGCCCAGAGCAGATTGGTCAGGAAACATTGGGTAAACATCTGATCCTCTCTTACCAGAGGGGCATCTTCACTGGCTTTGGTATGCTAAACCCAGCTCAGGTTGCATCTTGTAGTCTGTCCCTTGCAGAGTGCTTAGAGCCAGGCTCTTACAGTGTCTTATCCAACCTTGAAGTCAGAAGGGGCTAAATTTAATTTAATGCAGATTAAAATTAACTGCAATGAATCTTAGGCAGTTGTTGATGCTCAGCCAGTCTAGAAGCTGACAGAGATCTCAGCTAAAATTGTTGGTACATTTCAAACCAGAAATTAACTTCCTAATTATGGAAGAATAGTGAAGGGGGGAAAAGTGCCAATTTGTTTGAATGCATAAACAATGAACTACTCCCTTAGATCCTCCCCTTAAGTAAATTCTAAAACTGACAAAAAAGATTTAAGATCTGTCAGAATATGTTTGCGAAGTGCATACAAAGCATTAACAATGTAAGGGGAAACCATTTTCTTGGCAGCTTCTGGATGGCCTAACAAAGATGTCAGAATGGCTGCCTCTGCATTTTTTCAACTCAAGGATACTTGACATAGCTGGAAAACATGGAAATCCTAATCTGAAGAGAGTGGAGTGTTTGTTGTCATATACAGGGACTTGATTCCCTGAAGAACAAGGGTAAAATGATTTAAACTGGCTTCTGTTGGCACACTTGCCTGTCATGTGAACAAGGGAAATTATTTTTCTATTGCTAATGGAGTTTAAATTTTATTTGCCTTTCTCCGTGGTCCCCACATGGCCAACAAGGGGAGTGGCCTCTGTTTGCATCTTAACTGACAACAAAAATAACATCTGAGACAAAATGTAGGCCTGTGACTCTGACATCATCATTTTTCCTATGTGATTTTTAAGATCTTTGCTTGATGAAGAAGCCAGTGAAGCTTTGGAAGCTTACATGATGTATTTCTGCATTTTGGTTGGCCAACAAGGGTATCACTCTTTTGTAGATTTTGGATTTTGCTGTACATCAACTAAGTATTTCTCCAGAATTGACAGCATAGGATCTTCCTGAAAGGATCAATGAACTCTGCCAATATAGGAACTTTGGGCTCTATATGAGTGGAGTTCTGATCTCAAAGGAAGAGACTTTATAGTAACAACAGAGAACTGAAATTCTTGGCTTTCATTTGCTGCCTTTCACCTCTTTCTTTTCTTTTTTGGTTATACAGGTTGGTTTTGTCCAAAAGTACTGGAATAGATCAGCAGAGGTATTTCCCTCCTTTTTTTCTGCCCTGAACAGGATCTCTAAACAAGATCTAAAATTCTGAATTAAAATAATAGATAACAATCCATCATTAATTCTTAAGCATAGACTGGTGCTACCAGCTCATGCAGTATACACCTTCATTCCTCCTTTCTTACATTTCACTGTGAAGGCGGGGATAAGTGTGTGGGTTTCATTTCCACTGATAAGATAAATTTATTAAGAATCTTAATCGCCACAAATGTTTGTCTGAAAATTCTGTCAACCAATTACAGTATATAAGTATTTTCTCCTTTAATAGCAAACATTCAGCAGCCCAAAATTATGTGTTTATTTGGTCAAATGGTCATGTATTTGATTACTGGTCCCTATGCTTCTTGAAGTAAGCTTATACTACAGTTTAGACTTATTGGGGTATTTTAAAGACACCATAGCCATAACTCAGGGATGTGACAGATACAGCTGCAGCTCCATGTGAGAGAGTTTCATGTTCTTGATATTCATTTGATGGTGTGATATTATCCTTCATTGGGGCCGTAGTAATGCCTTCTTGCTGGCCTGGATCATGGTTTGGTCCTGTTTCTCTTGAGCATGTTACAGGAACAGAGTCAAAAGATATTATTTGCAGGACAAAGTTATTGTCACTTCCAGATGACATTTCTTCACTTCCTGTAGAAATCTCAGTTTGCTGTCCTGTTGCAGCCACTTTTAACTTTGCATCTGCAGGCATTCTGCTTTGATCTTGTTTCTTTTGCTCAGTTTCACGTCTCATAACTTCTTCTGCAGGGAGAAAAGGATAAAATATATTGCTAGATAAAAGGTTTTACATTGACTTTAAAGGCTGACTGTGTCAGATTTTATGCTGGAGGAATGATTTCCAACCAACAGAAAATAACAGAGTAATTGAATAATAGAGTTGGGAGAGACCACAGGGGCCATCCAGTTCAACTCCGTGCCATGCAGGAACACCCATCAAAGCACGCCCAATAGATGGCCATCCAGCCTCTGCTTAAAAACCTCCAAAGGAGGAGACTTCACCACACTCCGAGGCAGCATATTGCACTACTGGACAGCTCTGACCGTCAGGAAGTTCTTCCTGAGGTTCAGGTGGAATCTCCTTTCCTGCAGCTTGAAAAGCAAATTCAGAATAGTTTTCAGATAACAACAGGTAAAAACAGTTGCTTGAGGTGATCAAATAATACAATTCCATTTTTCTTTCCTTGTATCTACAGTGTGCCCTCTTCAGGCATGACCTCTGCATACATGTGTGACAAACCTGATGGGAGGGGGCCTTGACAACAGAGCCTCCTTGGCAACTGAGAGTGTTTAAGCTGATTGGCTGGTGAAATGGAACCTTGGATAGCCCAGGGGAGGGATTTTAACTGTCTGGTGTGTGTTTGAAGGGAGTGTGATTTGTGGTGTGTTTGGGAGAGGTTGGAGATTTGAATAGCTCTGTAGAGAAGAGAACTGAGAAACTGGGTGTGCGAAAGATAGTGAATGAATTGAAAGAGAAGGAGAGAGACAGAGAGAAGAATGGTGTGCTGTTTCTAAACATTGATATACAAAACAAATTTAAAGCAGCAGTGTTACAATAAATGTTTGAAGTTCTGTGTTCCTTAAAACAGTGTCACAGAGTCTTATTTTGAATCTTGGAATATACACGCTACCAATAATATCCTCTTGACCCTAGTGCCAACAGTACCACAGTCTTGGAAAAATATAAATCACTGCTGATCCTTACATCTGGGAGAAGGGCAGATTTAGGGAAGGCAGTAAAGAGGGAGATAACCCTGAAAGGAAGAAGCCAAGAGGGGACAAGAGTGAGGAAGAGACTGTGTTCTCAGTGAGGGAGAACTGAGGCAGCCCCGTTTGTCCTGGCCCTGGCTTGATTCAGAGATCTCCCTGGCTGTTCAGTTCTGATCACAAAGAGGTATCAGGCTGGACAGGCCTTGAGTGCGAGGCTTGGGTGTGCCTTTCGCACTTGGCACTGACAGGCGGTGGTGGTTTTTTCCACGCATAAACGCATGAATTCAAGGTTGTGTGAAGTGTTGCTCCCATTGTAGTCAATGGATGCAATGGGCATGTGCCAGTGTGGGCGCAGGCACACACACATTATGTCCATTGACTACAATGAAATGCAACACTTGTGGTTTTTGTTTTAAACAGGGGTTCCTGGAACAGAACTCTCACATATATGAAGGGTGCACTGTACCTGTAGTGATTGAGATATATCTATGTGGAAATGCCATGAAAAAAGAAGTCTGAGCACTTGTTACGCATACTAGTTTGCACATGACTTTTATGCATTTTCCTATTGTTTTTCCCTGATTAAAAAATAAAAATCAATTCCATTATTGCTTTAAGATATATTTAGTACCTAATATATTTAGTTAAGAAATTCCTTTGTTTTATGAAAGTACTTACTGTTTTAAATCTGTTCTCTAACACAGTAAGGCTCAATTTTGATTTATTCATTTACTAATATGACTCACCATTGGAAGACTTTTTTGTTAATGACTTGGTTTACAATTCCATCCCCATCTCAGATTCTTCTTAATCTCCTATTCTACAATGTTTCTATAACGCTTATGGCATAGACTAAATACTGTAGCCACTTACCGGCAAGTTCTGGTAACATTTAACAGCAGTACTCTAGTTTTGGGGAACTAATTCAGAAATATTTAAGTGCGAAGCTAATGTATGATATAAAGCACCCACAGTTTTAGATGGCTGAAAGGCATAATAATGCTAAGTATTCAAAAGTCCCAGTAAATGTACAGTCATCTGTCCATATTTGCAGGGATGACCTTCGTGAATTTGATTATTCACATATTATCTGCTGTCTCCTCTGCTTTTCTTGCACACTTACATGTGTGGGCAAGAGAGCAGAAGGAGGAAGGTGCATGTGCATGCATGCTCTTACTTGCTCAGGCATTCTGAGCATTCTAAGGTGCATTCTCTCACGTACTCATTCACTTGTGCAGGTGGGGGAAAGGGGGATGGGACGGGGAGCACAAGGGGAGAGGTGCATTCACTCACATGGGCAGGGGGAAGGGAATGGGAGGAGCATGAGGAGGGAGGGCAGAGGCATTCCCTCACACACTCACTCACTTGCATGGGTGGAGGGGAAAACGGGGTGGGACGAGGGAGCAAGAGGGGAGAGGATATGTGTGTGGATTTCCCTCTCTCACTCAGATAGGAGGGGGGAAATATTTGCAATTCTCCCACTTTTCTGGGGATCCTGCATCCCTGCGCCTGACAAAATTGGAGGGTCAGATATAGTACTTTTACGAAGTAGTTTTATCTAACATGATGAGTGCAGCTTGGACCAGAATGATTTCTTATTAACAGATGTGATTGGTATAATTTTCTACATCTCGTAATGCATCATTACATTGGGACAACAGAGATATTTTAACCAGAAACACTAACAATTCACAGATGATAGTTTTGATAAAGTTCACTTTTAACTTACCTGGTAGTTCAGCAATAGGGAAAACCTGACCAAAGTTAAGCACCTTTAAGGGCCAAACTAGATGCCACATACAGTTGTGTATTACACAGTCCTGACTCTTACCCCACCCCAAAGTCAACTTTGAGAGGCTACAGAGTTATGGAGAAAACTACCAGGAAGGGATGGGCTTCATAATCTTTTCCTTTTGACCCACATTGGGCAAAATTCCTCTGCAGCAGCACTCCCCCTTTATCCTACGAGTGAGGAGAATATATGATTTTTTTCTCTGTGATCTTGCATCCTTTTAGGTTCTGATTCTGGGGTGGAAAAGAGTTAAGTTATATACAGTATGTGCTATCTAGCATCTAGTTTGGCATTCACCCATTCTATGCAATAGTCCAGTTAAATATGTGCTCAGATATTTAAAACTACTTGATCATGTCCGTAGAGAACAGAGCAATTTGTACAGTCTGAACTTAACATTTATCACTTCTACTTTTTGGTTCTTCTCTGTGGCCCCTGCCTCACACAAATGGGTTCTTGTGCCAGAGCAGAGACTCAGTCAGAATGTTCTAGAGTTGAGTTTCTTGCTGGGAACCTCTCCCCCTCCTGTCTACCACACACGCCCTACACTGCCAAGGTACTCCTCTCAGTTTCTCTTTGCTGACAGAATAACATTTTTCTGAATGTTCTGCATGGTTGAGTGTTCTAACTTCCTTTCTTTCCTCATTTCATAGAATCATAGAGTTGGAATTGATCACAAGAGCCATCAAGTCCAATCGCCTGCCGTACAGGAATACAGAATCAAAGCATTCCCTACAGCTCACCATCCAGCCTATTTAAACACCTTCAAAGAAAAAGACTCCACCACCCTCCTAGACAGTGCATTCCACTATCAAACTTCTCTTTCCATTCTTACCATCAGGAAGTTCTTCCTAATGTTTAGATAGAACGTCCTTTGGTGAAGTTTGAAGCCATTGCTCTGTGTCCTAGTCTCTGGAGCAGCAGGAAACAGGCTTGCTCCATCCTTCATACGACATCCCCTCAAATATTTAAACATAGCCATCATATCACCTCTTAACATTCTCTTCTCCAGGCTAAACATACCCATTCCTATTTGTCTCTCTTTCTCCTCTTACTATTACTTACTTTCTACTGAAGAAAGAGAGAAAGAAAGAGAGAGAGAGAAAGAAAAGAAAAGAAAAAAGAAAAGAAAAGAAAAGAAAAAAAAATCTCTTCCTTTGGCCTCTTCTTTTGTGGACAAAAAGTTTCTTTGTCTGATGGACAGTCATAGTTTCTTTTCTGTCTGGATGAAGGTCACATAGTCCAACAGTGCTCTGTTTGTAAGGGCTTCAACTCTCAATCTCTTTAAAAAATAAAACTCCAAGCTTTGCAGCTTAAATGTCATTGTTGGGAGCAGTGTCTTAAAGTATTGGATCAAGCCACTACCAACAAGCCTCTTTTCCAGCCTCTATAACTTTATCTAAACCGTGAGAACTCACACAGGGAGCAAAGTGACCTCTCTCAGAAGGTTTGAAATCAGAACACAAGTGATCTATCTCACCCGATGCGCGTGCAGAACTGAAGAAAAAAAGAAACGATTTTAAATTAAAGGAGAAAAAGAAATCAAAAGATCAGCCTTGCTCCATATCTTTGGTGCCTTTGACATTGACAGCTCTTAGTACCAAACAAGTTGCTTAATACTGGCTTCGATAACTTCTACACAAACAGATCTGCCAATATAAGCTATATCACACATTAAAGAGCAACATACCTAATTTGCCTTGGAATGTTAAGCATGCAAACTTCACTTGTCACACACAACTCTCTTTATACAATACTTGTATGTTACACATCTTTATAAGCAGTACACTTCATAAAAGCTTAGATTGAAATGTAATGTGTTTGAAGAGGCTTCACATGATTAAACCTATAGTTACCAATTATTGTAAACATTGCTATAGTATTTTCAGTGCACTTTGGTATATGTGGTAGCTCTTCCCTTAAATTGGAAGTATTCAGAACTATCTTCTTGTATACAGTTTTAGTCCTGGATTTCTGTTTCTGGCAAATTGTATCTGGGTTATAACAACCACAGCAATTGCAGCAAGCTGTGCTGTTCAGTTCCCATGCTGTACCCCAGTGCCACCCACTTATTCAGAGGAACATTTCCATTGTGGAGCGTTTTAAGGCAGGGGTTTATGCTTGAAAATACCTATTTTTCATGAAATAAACCAAGCAGAAACAGTCAATTACCATTCCACAGTGAAAATATCTCCATGTCACTTTGAGTTAGATCTGTTGTTAAAAAGCCAGCTTTAGGAGGTAGGTGGACATCATTTTGACCAGTGAGATCAGGAACACTTGTCATCTGTGGTTGAGGATCATCCGGAATAAATTCCTCAATGACGATGTCATCACTTTCATTAGGACACAGAGCTTTTGTTTCTGGGACCATGCTCCTCATCTCCTGTATGTTTGCATCTACATTTTGACCAGCAGCCTTTCTCCAGGAACTCTGATTATCTACCAGTTCCTCTGAAAAATATATATGTCAAAAAGTTATTCCGCTAAATCACTTCGGGCAAAGAAGAGTGCTACTTCTTACATTACAGAGATTATCTAGAAACATAAAATTTCACTTTTTATTGTGCATTGATGGAAACTCCCTAAACCACTTCCTTAGGAAAGGCCAGCCAAACAACTAAACATGGAAATTGTAACTGGAAATATCCAGTAAGTCTGTTCATTCAGTGCAAGTAACTTGATACTGATACCTGGATTCAAATATATATCCATTAGCAGTTATTATATGCTCTCAACTCTAACCTATGGTGACCATATCCTAAGGTTTTCTCAGCAAGATATTTTCAGAGCAAGCCTGCCATCTTGTTCCCTGTAAGGCTGAGAAACTGTGACTTGCCTAAGGTCACCCACTGGCTTGCCATGGCTGAAGAGTGATTCAAATCCTGATGTCCCAGGGTCCTATCCAATAGTCAAATCAGTCCATCATGGCATTTCTCAACTAGGGCTTTAAAAATAGTATTGCATCCTAAATTACCATGCTATGGTTGGAATAAGCCATTATATCCTCCTCTGTAGTCTACAGTGATCAAAAGTGCTGGTCAGAGCTACTCATTATTTTAAGTTAGTCATTCAGTTTAGATACAACTCCCACCATCAGGCATCTGTGCAGACAATTAATATAAAATATGAAGCAGACACCCAACTCTACTAAATACAAATTGAGTAACTTGATTTTTCTGGAGTGTGCAGATTATTAGCTGTAGGTTTCAGCTGTTGTGATGGTTCTGATTGTGGGGGGGATATGAAAATGTGCTGGGTTTTACTCTAGACCAGAGGTACATGTATCCCTGGAGTACACAGCAGGACATTTAGGGATATGTGGGGGGGAAAGACTGAATAGTGGTGGGGAAAGGCTCTAATTCTCCTCTCTCTCACAGGAGTGGAAGAACACACATGCAAGGAGGAGCTGCTCATCTCTTCAGTGCAGAGCCCAGCCTGCTTTGGGGCTGGGACTTGGGTGGGGAGGTGCTGTTCCTCCCTGTTCTGTGGATGGAGGAAAGTTTTGTGGCAAACTTGAGGGTGGTGGGTCACTTTGTCTGAAGGGAACCAGAGTAGGTAGGTGGTGGTGGTAGCTCTGGCGGTGGGAGACAAAGCTCCAAGCGCTTGCAGTGCCCAATTGGCACTGGCCAAGTGAGGGAAGCCAAGCAGCAAGTGGTGCAGAACAGGTGACTTCTTGCAATAGGTTCCCAGGGACACGAGACAGGCTACTCTTACCTCCCCAGGTCCTGGCCACTGGTCTCTTCCTTGGTTGTGGAGGGGAAAACCTGCACAACCCACCTTTAGTTTTGGGCCACAGTGATGCTGGTAAGAGAGAGAGAGAGAGAGAGAGAGACAGAGAGAAGTACAAGGGAATGAGTGGTGCTTGTGATGATGATGGTCATCTCTGGAGAGTCAGACTCACCAGAGGGAGGAGAAAAGGCTGAGGGCTTGGTCTGTATCTGGTTTTTGTTATCTTCAGATACTTATTTTTTCTTTTGGTGCAGTGTGGATGAGGCTGATTGACGACACCCTTTCCTCCCAGTCCAACTTCTCTGAGAGAAAGCAGTTGGTGGGCAGAGGGGCTTGTGGTGAAATGTTAATCTATAGGAGGTTGCATCTTTCATCCTTTGCTGGCCTCAGTCAGTTGTGTTTTTATTGTTTGTTTTTACAGTTCATATTTGTACTCTGTAATTTGTAACTTTCATTAAAGTTTTTTTAAAAAAATAATGAAATAAAAGTCTGTGTACACTTTCTGTTTTATGGGGTATTTTTCTGACATCAGTGAACTCCTATCCCTCCTCCTGTCTCTGGTGAAGAAATTGCAGCTTCCCTTGAATGGGGCTGACCTACTGACAACCCAAGCACAAATTCTATTTCGTTGCATTATGGTTTGCACTCCCCTCCAAGAAACGCTAGCAACCCAGCAAGTGTTTTTTGTTCTTCTCATTCCAATAAGTTACATTTGCTGGGAGAAAAAGAAACTTCATTGTCCACATGTACAGAGTTTGTTGGGACAAATTTTGCCCCTGACATTCTTTGTTTGTAGGGTAGAAATGCTGGGACAGGAAGAGTACGCTGGATCAGGACATGTCTTGTGCACTGTATGTGCCAGGTGGCTGGAATTTCAGAACACACTACAGGTGACAATATTTTAGAATGCCTACATGGTTCTGTGTAGATTCTGCAACCAAAATGTGACTGTTAGTTTTAAAATGTTCCATCATAGCCCATAAAGGTTAATGAAAATCACACACATGTCTTAATTTGGTGCTCTAGACTCAGAATGGTTCATAATTGAAAGCGGTTAGCTGGAACAGGTATAGTGATAGGAAAAGAATGCAAAGAAAACTGTAGGGGCTGTATGTATATAACATGGGGAGCTCACAGTGAAAGAGCAGGACACTGCAGAAAACAGGCATTCCAAGACTAGATTGACAGGAATGCTCACTTCATTTCTAATGCTTCAGTAGATAAAACACATACTTGCTTTGGTTGAGAGATTCTCTCTCTCTGCATAGTTAAATGACACAGTAAATAACTCTATTGCACCCATGTGGAACCTGTGAGTGGATAAAATACAGAGTTTTTCCCAATTTAGTTCCCCTTAAATATATACAGTAATGGATACCAAAGAAGAGTATGCATGCATGTTACTGCATAAGAAAAACTATAGACCTACATATGCAGCAGTTTCAAAAGAAATACTTTTTTTCCATACCATATGATTCAGTAACATCCATGACATCTCCATCCAGCTGTGACTGTGACAGTTCTGTTGCATCTGCGTTGTAAACAATGAAGCTGACATCTATTGGTTCAAATGCCTTGCTGTCACAGAGTTGGCAGTGGCAAACAGTAGAGCTGTCTGGTGTGATACAATAACTCTTCGACTTTGAAGGGCAGTGTTTGCCTTTTGATGCTTTCTGAGGTTTCCCCCACTCTGCTTTGGCTTTGCTTCCTTGATCTTTAACCTTTTTGCTTTCAGTTACCAGTGATTCTAAAAGGAAGATGAACATAAGAAATTAGCTGACATACCATTTGTATTGCTCTTCTACCAGTTTTGTGAAAAATAATTGCCTGTTCTTTTTCTGTTGCCCAAATGACATTCTGCTACCTGTGGCCCTTTTGGCCTCATTTCCTGGCTTTTGTTCCTTTTGGAAACAAGTGTTTCAGATGAACCAATCTTTTCTAAGAGGACACAACTAGGGCAACATGTTTTGGTTTATTTGTGGTTCATGACGTCGGCTCTGATACTAGACATGATGTGCTTGATCTCCTTGCCTCCCTGCCAACTTTTGTTTCTATTTCTAGTTGTACTTCCACTTTAGAATCCTTATGCTCTCCTCTTTCCCTCCACTGGCTCTTTCCCAGGGGGTTCTAAGCTTTCTAGATCAACAGGAATGCTATCTTATCTATCTTGGTACACTGGTCACATGGCTCACTGCTACTTTAGCCTCCGAAGCCCCTGAGCATACAACTGCCTTAGAGTTTGTTGTTGTTGTTGTGTGCCTTCTTCAACGTGACCCTAAGGCAAACCTATCACTGGGTTTTCTGGAGCTGAGAGTTTATGACACACCCAAGATCACCTAGAAGTTTTCCATTGCTAAACGGGGAATTGAATCCTGGTCTCTAGGGTCATTGCCCCACACTCAAGCCACAACGCCATGCTGATTTATCCCCCTCTAAATAGCTCCTTCTTTAAAGGCATTGGTTTGCAAAAGCTCTGTCTAGTAAAAGCACTAAATCACCAAGGTGCAATGCTGTCTTACATCCAGCAGGCTGTCTCTTCAAGAGTGCTGGGGTGACACCTAATTCTACTTCCAGCCCTGAAAACATGGAGAGTTCCTAAGGACAGCAGGAGCTTCCCTGTGAAAGTGGAATGATAGCACTATAACAGTGTAGCTCTGTCCATGCCATGTTATTGTATATGGGATGTGGGAAATGAGATGTATGTAGGATGTGCTGGGTATGGTGTTATATTCCCCCGACTTCTCTAAAATTCCTCTAATTTTAATACATTTGTCTCAATATCTCATTTCATACCTCTCCAATTCATTCTCACTTTTTTTCTGCATGTCTTTCATGGTCTTTCCTTCTACTTCACACTGTTTTGTCTTCTCCTCCAACACTTTTATGACTGTTTTCACTGATTTCATTTCTGTATTTATTTTTTCAATCTTCTTATTAAAGCTGTCCAATTCTTTTTTTAATATCCATCTTAATTTCAGCCCTCATTTCTTTTAATTCTTGTCTTATTTCATGTTTGAAATGTCTTATTTCTTCTAATATCTGTTGACCCACTTCTGGAAAAGGTACCAGTTGCTCCATGGGTTGTCTTCGTTCCACTGTTAACTGCGATTGTACCTGTGAGGTTGCCTTCTTTCTTATAGTCATTTCTTCACCCTTATCCTTTAACACTTCTTAACAATTAATAGTTAACACTTAAACTTTCAAAATCAATATAAGATCAAAAACATCTCTGTAGTTTCTCATCCGATTATATCCTATATTTAATTATATCTTACGAAAATCTTCAATCTTAATATCCGTCAATTCACCTTAACTATCAACTATCAACTTCAATTTTTTAGTCTCTTATATCTTTGAGTATTTATTCTTTCTTTTACTGTTGATGCTTTCTTCTTCTGCTCTGCCTCTGTTTGTCTCTGCTGTCTTTTCACCCGTGGCTTTGTTTTCAACTGTTATAACATTCCACCATCTTTTGTACCTCTGACTCAACTTTTCTCTGTTTCTGTCCTCCATTCCAAGTAAATTAACAACGAATGTTATTTTCTATTCCTTCTATTTTCTTCTATTTCTATTTATCTCTAATCTTTAATATTCTACTCCTACTTAACTTCTATGTTAATATTCTACTCCTTCTTCTCTTTCAATTTTAAAGTCATTTGTACAGCTCACTGTTGAGGATCCACTCACCAAAACTAGAGTCCAGACCATCTTTTCAATATATCATTAGATCTGTAAGCTACCTCTACAGTTTAAAAAATTTCTTGTGTCTCTTCAGTCGCCTCAGCGCGGACGTGGCGGCTCTCCGACCCCACTTGTCGTCTTCTCCGAGCCAGCTGTTGTTGTTGTTGTTGTTGGTTCTTGAAGATCGACAACTTTTTCAGGTCCCCTTCAAGCCCCCTCTGAACCCCCTTTATCGCGGGGGTTATGGGCCGGTTCCTAGATTTCCCCCCGAACCGGTTACTCCCCACTGTTTCATAGATGGTACATGACACCAGACAAATTAAAAAAGATTTATATTACAGATACCAGACTTTGTTGGAAATGTCAGAAAGAGGTTGGTACGATATACCATATGTGGTGGACATGTCCTAAGGCTAAGAAATATTGGAGTGAAATACATAACAAAATTTGTGCATTAATGAAAGTCCAGTTCGCTAAGATACCGGAATTGTACTTGTTAAATATGGCAGAGGTACTAGAAGGTACTGGTATAAAGAAGTATTGGAGAATAATACTGTACATGATAACAACAGCTCGTATTGAATATGCAAAGTTGTGGAAAACTCAGCAAATACCCACAACAGAGCAATGGTGGGGAACACTTATTGAAAATAGAAATGCTGATATGGTGTCCCAGAGATTAAAAGGGAAATCAGACGATGAGATTAAAACAGAATGGCAAATTGTGATGGGTAATTGCTGGGTACTGTCAGATGGAAATGAATGATTCATGGTTAAGATAATTAATGAGGGGGCTACTGGATATATATCATGGAGCTGGAATGTGGAGCTGGAAATGCAAGAACCAACATGTAATATTAGCAGTAAAATGTAGAACATGTTAAGAGATATTGAAAATGAAATCTAGATCAGTGTGGAAGATCAAAAATAATTCATGTAAACTTACAGCTATAAATGTTTGTTTTATATGTGAATTTGAATAAAATGATTTTTAAAAATAACAGATTTCCTAGTGCTTATTTCTTACAAGTCTGGGCTTGAATCTCTGTGGATTCAGCCCTGTTTGTGATACTGGACTACAGTTGCCATCCCCTCTTTTTCTCCCTCCATCCCTCCCTTCCTCTTTCTTTCTCTCTCTTTTTGACAGACTGTTCAGATTCAACATCTACATGGCAGGCAGGTACAACAAAGGTCACTCAATGGTGGTAGTAGTTGTACTCAACCAAGCGTTTCATTGAATCTGTTTTTGATGAGACTTTACCAAAATTCACTAGTTCATTCCCAAATGGAATGAAAAGAAACTGAGATTTTATAAAACTGAATGTCAGAGGGAATGAAAACCACAGATTTGTATCTGGACTACTGTTAATCTGGAGTCACATTTTTAAAATGAAGTTTGTTTACTATTCACTTGCATCAAGGAACACAGACTGTATTGCAGCCCCTTACATTAAGACAAGGATGGGCAAATGGTTGATTTCCAGATGTTTTGAACTTCAGCTTCTGTATCAACATGGTCAGTAGTTGGGCATTCAGACTACAGGAAAAGTGTTTCCACTTAACATTAGGAAGAATTTTCTGATGGTAAAAGTGGAATATACTGCCTTGAAATGTGATGGAGTCTTCTTCTCTGGAAGTTCTTAAACAGAGGCTGGATGGCCATCTGTTTGATTGTGTATTCCTGCATGGCAGGGGGTTGGGCTGGATGGCCCTTGTAGTCTCTTCCAACTCTATGATGCTGTGATTAGGTGAGCTGAAATCCAAAAGATCTGGAGATGTGCTTCTCATACCTCCATTAGAAGAAAGCATAAGTTATGATTTTAGCTCTTGGAGTTAGGTGATGATGATATACTTGAGACTACAACTTTACTACAAACCTGATGGACCCAGGCTACTTACTGTTAAGTATGCAGAGTGGGTTGTTGTTGTTGTTACTGTTATTGTTATTAATAAACAGAAAACAATGGTATTATGATATTTGGCATATTCATCTGATCTTGGAAGCTAAGCAGGCTAGTACTTGGATAGGAGACAAACACCAGGTACTATTGGCTATATTTCAGAGGAAAAAATTGCCAAAGCCATCTCTGAAACTCATGGGGTTGCCATAAGACAACAGGTGACTTGAAAAGACACACACATACCAAAAAAAAAAATAAAAATGGTAGAGGGCATGAAATTGTTAAGGATGTGGAAAAGGGATGGCTGTCAGTGGCTTTCCAGATATTCTGCAAATACAACTATCATAAGTCATTTTCTTTTCTCCAACTGGTCATGACATCAACTTCTGTCCTTAGCTGCCTCCATTTTCCCTTATCTCACCCCAAGGCATATTTAAAATCCCATCCCAATGACTACTGTGTGTACTTCATTGTAGTCTCCCAAAGACCAATCCATTTCTCCAGGCCCCTTACCTTCTTTGGTACCCTTGTTTCCTCCTTTGGTTTCTGGTTCTGTAAACAATGCGTCCAGTCTTCGGAGATGCTCTGTGTGTAATATTGAGGGAAAGCATTATTATTTGGTAGAACTGAGCTTATCCATAACCAAATTCTTTTTGTAGTTTAGTTTTCCCAGGCTTATATCCTACTTGCCAGTGTCATGATCTTGCATCTGCATTTTGTTCTCTCTCTCATCAAAATTCATTAAAGCTACATTCCTTCATTCTCAGCATACCGTTTTCACATTAATTTGCATCATCCCCTTCCAGCCCTTTTTTCAGAGCACTACATGGCATTATGTGGCATTAAAGTTCAAAGTACTACCTGGCATTGAAATACATGGCAGGGAGAGCAAAGCCAACCTGACAGTATATATCCAGTCAATGCTGCTGATCTGACTGACAGAATTGGCTGATCCCTCCTCATCAAGGCTGAAACCTTAGTTCAGCCTGTTTAGGGCATACACTTAAGATAGTTTTAGAGTTGTTAGAGAGGCTCAGAAAGTATATGGGCAGGAATCATTTGATAGATGTATTTGGGTGGGGAAAGTGTTACTTTTGGGGCACATACATTCTACAAGACTGTGGCTCCTTGTTCCCAAGACCATTCTCCTTCCAGAATCAGAGATTCACCTTATAAATAGGCTGGGGGAGGTCCCCTGCCCCATTTAATATAAAAATAACCTTGCTTTGCAAAGCTAATTTATCTCTCCCCAGTCCAATTTTGGAAGTCTATGATCCCAGGGAAAGAAAACTGCCATCTGAAGCCATTAAGGTTGTCCACAACTGGATTATATACCTAATAAACTCCTGCCTTCCTGGAAGTTTTTGACAAAAGTCTCTCACCCAAGATTCCTAAATTAATTTTGACAATCATAGCATAAGAAGATGAGTTTTCTTATGGATTGTGAATGAAAGGGCAGTTTTTATAATGATGGGGGATAAGTTGTATCCCCCAAGATTCTGTAGTTTCAGCAGTATTCAGTTTGTTCATAAATTACGTGGGGCTTGAACTTAGAAGTGAGGTGGATGAGTCTGAAGTAACATCAAATTATTCAGGATGATGAAATCCAAAGCAGACTTCACAGAGAACCAGAATAATCTTTCTAACATAGGTGAGTAGGCAGCACAATTGCAAATGCAGTTCAATTTAAGTAACACACAATAGAGTAACAAATCTTTTCTGTATAATTAAGATTGAGTTTTTTGTCTGTTTCTTATCACATCCTGCAAAAATGGCTGGGTAGTGTTTCACAAATTTGGAAGTAAGCTTAAGGTTGTTTGACTTTAAATATAGGCTGCATGGCATATTGAAATTCATTCAGGGATGCCTTGGGACACTGCAGTAATTTTTTCATACGTACAGAGTAGTGTATATGGTGGCCAATCAGGTAAGGCATGATTGCTCAAGGGCAACAAAATAGATGCACAGTGTAAGGAATCTTTGAGCCCTCAAAGAGATAGGCAATGCTGTTACTGAGAAATTGACTCTGAATCGTTATTAATGATGGTTATTGATTTTCCCAAGCAATGCTGGATGCTACTGCTACTCAACAGTGCAGTCAGCCCTCCACATTTGTTAGGGTTAGGGGTGCAGGACCCAAGTGGAAAAATTGCAAATAGCAAAAGGTGCACGTGTGTCTGTGGGAAGAGAGCTGAGGCATGGTGGGAAGAACAGGCACCCAAGATCCAAAGCAGGTCAGGGAAAGGAGAGGGAAAAGGGGGTCAACATAGTGGCCCTATACTTTCTCTCTCTTGCCCATCTCCTTCCTGGGGTGTGTGTGGGGCACCAGGAGAGACTTTGTGGTGCTGAGAAATAAGGCTGCAAGCTGTCCTTAGCTGACCAGGCAGTGGTTGGTGAAAGAAGAGGAAGACCAGAAGCAAGTTTTTAAAGGGCTCTGCAGCCTGATCAGAGCTGCTGAGACGGAAGGTTTCCCTAGAAAGAAGTTCCTGAGGTACGGGGGCAGGGATTAGAGAAATCTGCAGATAATCACATTTGTGAAAGTGAAACCCGCAAATGTGGAAGGCCAACTGTATATGCTTATGGGATATAAGCTGGTGGTGACTAATCAGGCAAGAGATCCTAGAAATGTGGGTGGTAGTTTAAAAAAAATGCCAAGTAGCATGTAAAATGTCAATGAAGACATGATTTCATGCTGTTAAGGAAGAGAGGATACACGGATAATGTGGCCAGCACTGAAACATCTTTGCACAAGTTGATGGTACAGCCATTTTTGGAATATGGTGTACTGTTCTGGTTATCCTATTTGAATAAGAATTTGTTAGAGCTGGAAAAGGCATAGAAGAGGGTAGCAAGATGAACAAATAGTTGGAGCATTTTCCTTATAAGGAAATAACTTTTGAGCACTTATTTTAGATAAAAGCAGATTGTTAATGTAAGAATTTATCAAAAAATTTTCATAGTCTATAGAAAGTGAATAGAAATATTTCTCTCTCTCTCTCTCTCTCTATATATATATATCTTGTTCAGCAACTAGATCCACTTGGGGTTGTCCACTTAAACTGCCTAGCCATGGATTCAGGACAGAATCAGAACTGTGGAAGCTAGCTGTTGCCATTAGGCCCTGGGTTGTAGTCTCCCTGAAGATGTCCGATGAGAAGTAGAAGGCTGTATTAAATAGATCTGGTCTGGTCTTGATCTGGTCTGGTAGGTTGTATGGTTGGACTGTTGTATGGTTAGAGTAATGGGAAGATAGTTATGTGAACAAATTGAGTTTATTATAAATAACTGGGTGTACTGTTACCACCGTGTACTGGCCTGGCCTTTGGTAAACCAAAGATATCATTTTGATATCAGAATTCGGCCCTGCTCTGCCACCCCAGCCAAGTGTTTGCAAGGCCACCGAACAAGCACTGAGCTAAGGTATGGCAATTAAAGCTGACTCATCTTTGTTTACATTAAGGCATGCCAGAAACTGCCAGATATGCTTTAGGAGACCTCCCCAGGCAAACACCTTCATTAAAGATGCACACTATGACAAAAGACCCTCGGCCCTGAGCGGGCACCCTAGCAAGCTAAGTGCTCAACTGCCAAACTATCTGCATCTGCATAACGGCTATACTATTGTCAATTCGGACCTTGAATGAATCATGTAAATTCTAACCTTTCGGAGACATTGTCTCCAGCCCAAAACTCATTGTTTTCGCCCAAGACCAGACTAGCCCGCGGTCATTCCTTCTCCTATCAAAACCCCCCAGTTCAGAGAGCTCCTTGGATCTTTTGCTGGATCGCTCCGGACTTCCATCCAGCCTTGCTGCCGCTCTGTTCAGCGAAATCCCCTCGACCGCTGTGCTGAGTTTCCTTCTCTTCAATTGGACTTCTCCAGGACTGCGAGATTGGTGACATATCACCCATTTTCCCCCAAAACTCTTATTTCCCGTTTCTAGTTAGTTGTGTGTTTGTGTTTTCTTAATAATTGCTATCTGTTTAATAAATATCATTGCTAGTTTAAACTGCCTGACTGCTCACTGACCTGAACCTGTATACATAGGGTAAAAGATTCCCGCTAAGTTACCCTGTCTCTCATTAGCTAAGAGAGTGCTCCAGCTAATTTCCCCCATCTTGGTTGTGTTTGTTTTGGTTGTTTGGGCACCCCTCCCGGGACCCCCAATTCACAGGGTAACAGTACCTTCTGCAACAAACTGGAGCTTAATCATATAATCTGTGAAAGCTGTATTATGGTGCTTATGCCACACTTGTTCCAGCATTAATATAGGAAATGATGTCATACACCTGAATAAAATTCTGTCCTAAGCTTTCTGAGAGCAGGCAAATTTTTTAAAAAACCAGCTAAGCATATTTTGAAAAATCCAACTAAACATGTTATGAAAAATCCAGCTAAACACGGAGACTAGTGGTTTGCATAAATCACTATATTATGCTTCACTTTCTAACATTTCTAACATTTCTAGTGGGTGTTCTCTCTTTCAGTAGAGCTAGGATTTATTCAGAACCTGTAATATTGTTGAAAGTGATATTGTTCATATTGCAACTTGTATTGCATTGTTTTGGAATAAAACTTTAATTGATTATTATAGGTTCATTACTTGAGACTAAAGCACCAAAACCTGGAACCTGAGCTATACAGAATAGGTTATTCTTTACCAATAAACAGAAATCAATGCTATTGTGGCATTTTTCCAGATCCTCTGATCAAGCAGAGTTAGCCCTTGTTAAAACTCGGATGGGAGACTGCCAAAAAAATACCAGGTGCTGTGGGCTATATTTCAGAGGAAGGAACTGACAAAACCACCTCTGAGTATATTCCTTGCTTAAGAAAACCCTGTTAAATTCATGGGGTTGCCCTAAGTTGGCAGGCAACTTGAAGGTACACATGCACACAACCCTGCCTCCAGACAGAGGATAGTGTTCTCCAATGTTTTGTTTTGTTTTTTCCCCCTTCTGTGTTCCATGTGGAATGTTAACATAGTGCTCACAATTCACAAAGGCAGGTTTGTTTGTTTTTTCATGTTTGCCTGTCCAGATACTCAGAGTGAAAGAGCTGGCTTCCCTCCCAGCATGAACTCTGTGATCACCACCCCCAATTGGCTAGCTATTTATGAGGACAGAAAGGAGTGCAGAGCACAAGATTAAGCATGCATGTGCACACACGCACACACACACGCACACATCTGCAGTCTCCTGGATATGCTCAACAGCTTCCCAGCAGTGTGGATAGATAGGAGACCTTGGGAGTAAATTTCCACTGTTGGCAATAGTCTTACTTCAAGGCAAGGTGGTGTTGGTGTCATTTAATTGAATGGCTATTTAAGCTGCTTAGTATTGAAGATCTCCCCGCCCCATCCCACATTTCCTTTCAATCCCTCCTGAAGGAGAATGATTCCTTACTAGCTCTTTCTCAGAAAAGGGCAAGACGGATTCTTCATGTACACACTCCCCACCGCCACACACACCCTGCACTGTTGGAGGAGGCAGGGAAATTCCTCAGGTAGCCTGGAATGAAAGCAAACATGGGAACCAGCTGACTCTGCACCTTTGCTTTATTGTGCAGCTCCCCTGCTTCATTCATAGAATTTTATGTGTGTGGGGCGGGGGAGGACCTGTATTTTCCATTTCTAGTCTTGACCCTTTCATGATTTCCTACCTCCCTTTTCCCTATCTCTGTTTGGAAGCAGCCTTAGGTTTTGGCATTCTAAACCAAGTACCCAAAGGAAACCATGATTTGAATCTCAAGCAGTCCCCTTTTCCTGACTTGGTTTTGGCCAATAGCCAAGCATGTGCTTCACGAGAATCTACCTGCCACAGTTGTCATCCCTCAGAATTGAGACCCAGTGTGATATAGCGGTTAGGGTGCTGGACCAAGACTTCAGAAATCTGGATTCAAGTCCCCACTAAGCGGTGGAACTCTCTGGGTGACCTTAGTCTAGGCCCTTTCTGTTCAACTGACCTACCCCAGAAGGCTGTTGTAGCTATAAGTTACAGGTGGAGAGGAGAGGTCAGATGTATTGCCTTGAGTTCAGTGGTAGAATGGAAAATAAAACATAAGTATAAAATAATAAACAAGGTAAATATTTTCTGCCTGTGCTGGTTGCATCTGCGGCAGAAATTGGCAGAACCATACGATCTACTCACAGATGGTGTGACACCCTGCTATAAGTGGGAAAGAATTACATTAAATATTAGGCCCTTTTTGCACCTTACTTTGTCATGGAGGCATCTGGTGTGGGTCCCAGCATCACCTCTGCCAGGAGGGGAGCGCAGCAGGACCACTTCCCTCTGCCCTGGCTGCCTCCAGGATCCAGAAAGCGTGATCGCCCTGCCTCTTTCTGCCACAGCACTGCTGGGTAGTATCTCAGGCTGTGCTGGGGCAGGAAGCCCAGTCGTAGCACTTCCAGGACCTCCACAAGCAAGGTAAGTGCGGGCGCATGGCAGGATGGTGGCACAATCACTGGTCATTGATGGGGAAAACCTGTCAATGATTTGCGGTGCAGTCCCGCCACCTGGGGACGGGGAAGGATGTGACCGTGACAACATTGTGCATAAATGTCATCGCAGTCCCATCCTTCTCCTCTCCCTATGGCAGGTTGGGAGAGTGGCACAGAAAGGACCTTAGATATAATGCTGTATCTGAGAATTAAAGGGACCTCTTTACTCAGCAACTAAGCATTCCACAAATACGATAAATTTTTCATATCCTTTTCTTTCTGCACCCTGTTTTTAAGCTGCAGTAGAAAGGGGCAGGTCTTTTCTTCATCTACATTTTCCTGCAGCTTCTAGAAGAGAGGAAAATGGCTAAATGTTCCAGCCATATAATACAGTTTTGGTTGTGCTGCTCCAGGCAAGGAGTGGGCCTGATGTACCTGGGTAACTGAGGGGGAGCATTTTGCCTTTGTGAAGGAGAATTCTGTCATAAACTGGCAGCCCTTCTGGCAGGTAGAGCCATGTGATAACTGTGGCTCTGTGATGTAATCCATCTTCTGTATCCATTAATCATCATCCTCAATAATATCTTCTTTCTCACCAGGGACTTGTTCCGCATTCAGCTATTTATAAGCTTTAACTTGATTAAACCTCAGATTAAGATACTGTCCCGTCCATTTGGATCCATTTTAAAGGGCTCTCAATTCTAGTTATTGTTTAATGGTATTTTAATAGTAACATGTGGTATTTTTTACTTTTATTTTTGTAACTGATTTCAATTTTTAAAAAACTTTTGCAAGCCAGCTTGTGTTTCAATACAGGGGGAAAGGCAGAATATGGCATCTCAAAACAATCTCTGTTTTGTCCTACCCAAACCTCATGAAGATGGGATGGGGTAGCTTCTAAATAGACTGTTCTTTTTAATGGTCTATCAGAACTGTACTAAATTTCTAAGTCAAATTATAACAATTGGTCCTGAGTTTGCATATATCTGTATCTTTATATTAGAACAAACAAATCTGTGTCTTCATTTTAGTGATACCTGTCTTCTTTTGACAGCCTAATTATCATTTGTGCAGAGTTAATACTAAATAACCAGTGGGAATTGCATGGGATTCCTGCTCCTCCCCCAATTTCTGTTGGGCTGTTGTTGGACTCCTAGCAGTTCTTGCCATTGTCGGTGCTGGCAAGGGCTGTAGGGTCTTGCAGGCCAAAAACACCTGGAGGACTGTGTGACTCCTACTCTTGCGATAAATCATGACTGAGCCTGACCAAGGTAACTGAGCAGAGATTTGTACTCAAGAAGGAGGAAGGGAGTGTGTGACTTAGTTGGTCAGTGACACTGTAGTCCTCCAGAAGACAATGGTTCAGCCCTATCCAGTATGGGATTATATGATTTGCAGTGCAAAAAATCTGACAGGGTGGCAGAGGTGTCCAGACCATTTAAAAGATACTATTTTTGCATTAGTGTTTATACCTTTTTGCATCTGTGCCCGAATCTCTCTCCACTTTTCTCTATTTTCTTGAATAATTGACAACAAGTGCTTCTTAAATCTTGGTATATCTAAAGCTGATAAAAGCTGTCTTTCTGTGCAAATCCCAGTTTCATGGCTGGCAGTTTCTTCATCTTCACTTCTGCCTGCACTTGCAGATTGACCCTGGCTGAAAACAAAAAGAAAGAAAATTAAAATTAGGTTGAAACAGTTGAATAGATTCCTGAAATTTTAGAATCATGAGAGAGAAAATTATCGTGGCAAAACTAAATTATTATTTCTTGATTGCTACAAATAGTCAGTTTCATTATCAAAACTGAACAGAATACCAAAAAATGTGGGGTCCTGAAACAAAATGTTGCAGTGTGTCCCTAGTATGGGTGTATTACCAGAACAGAAGCTGAAGAGTGAGACACAGTAACTTCTGCTTTGACTTGGATCTTACATCATGTGCAGAACTTACCTGACAGGGGCTGTTGTAAGGCCTCTGTTGAAAAATCCCATCCCCACTGCTATTCCCGTTATTAGCTCTTTTGGACTTGTGGCTTTCCATACCATCAATCATGGTACTATCCTAGGCCACTTTGTTGGAATAGGACTTGGAGAAACTGTTGTGCAGTGTTTCCTTTCCTCCCTAGAAGGGAGAGCCCAGAAACATATATATGTTTGTTTCATTTAGAAGACACTGAACCAGCATCTTCAAGCTTCAGGCACAGAAACAGCTTTGGTTGCCTTGGCAGATGACCTAGGCTGGGAACCAGATAGGGAGATTGTGTCCATGTTGGTCCTACTGGACCTCTTTCAATATCATCAGTGGTATCCTTCTAGGTCATGGCTCTGGTGTGGGACTTGGGAGCACTGTTTTACAGTGCTTCCATGATTCTTAGAGGGGTAGATTCAGAAGGTGGTTCCTGGATACCATTCAACCTTGGCTGGTAGGGTACCTCAAGGCTGTCCCTCATGGTGTTTATTATCTACATGAAACTGCTGGAAGAGGTCATCTGGAGTTTTAGGGTTCATTACTGCTGTCAATAATAGATTATGTTATGGAAGTAATCGAATACCAATAATGGAATCTCACTAGTGATGGTGAGGTTAAGCAAATCAAAACATAATCCAGTCTGTGCATTTCCACAGTGAAACTGTTGTTCCAGTTGTATCCATTCCTTGGGAAGTCAGATCTAACCACTTGCCTTGATTACATCCCGTTTGGATTACTGTAACACACTCTATGTGGGGCTGACTTTGGAAACCGTTCAGAAACTTCACTGGTTCCAAAATGCTCCAGCCAGGCTGCTAACTGAGGCTGGTTACAAGGTTCATATAACTCCCCTGTTGAAATGGCTTCACTGGTTACTTGTTCATTTCTGGCAGCGTTCAAAATGCTAGTTATGACCTTTAGAGCCCTCCGCAGCTTGGGTCCATACTATTTAAAAGACTGTACCTCCCTATATGAGCCAACCCAAGTTTTAAGATATTCAGGGGAGGACTACATTATGGTCCCACCACCGATCACAGGAATGCCTGGTGAAGACCCAGTCTTCCCAGCAGCTGCTCCCAGGCTGTGGCACTCCTGTCCACAAGAGGTCCTATTATTTCCATCCCTGCTCTTTTTCTGCTGGCAGGCAAAGACCATCTAGGCAGGTCTTTGATTGATTCTTAATCATATGGCAGAACAGTGTTGAAAGTGATGTGCTATATTTTTATCTTGTCTCTTTTTAATGATGTTTTAAATGTATTTTACACTGTTTTAACTATCTGTCTTTAGTAGTACGGTTTACCCTATATACTCGTGTATAAGTCAACCTCATGTAGAAGTCGAGGGCAGTTTTGGGGGCCAAAATTTTGGATTTTCATATGACTCATGGATAAGTTGAGGGTCATGCACGAAGAGAGGAAAGCATGAGCACTTTCTGAGAGGGTCATGCACCGCAGCCATTTTCCTGCCCAGGCACTCAAAAAGGCCAGAAGCGGTGCTGCGGCAGAGACAGTAGAGGGGTTTGGTGCTTCTTCTAGGTTCTCAAGGGATGGACTAAGCTCTCACCTTTCACATTTCTACTTAGAAAAGGGGATGATTCCCTTTTTTTAAAAAATAAGAGTTAAGGTACAATTCTTACACTGACTCCCTGGATAAGTTGACCCAGTTTTTTGGGGTCACTTTTTTGACTAACGTTTTTAGACTTATGCATGAGTGTATGCAGCTATATATATATATTTTTTAACTTCTGTAATGTAGCATTTTGGCTAATTTCTATTTTAAATGATTGCAAGCTGCCTTGGGCTCCATGGCAGGAGAAAGGCAGGGCATTAAATAAATAAATCTACTAAAAATGCAGCAGCATGTTGCTGACTACAAAGATCAGGCAGTGAAGCCAAGGTAGATAATTCTTAAGCAGATACATGCAAAACAGCTGGGAGAGCTGTGTGGTGTTTTGGAGACTGATGCTACCAGTATGCTGATGACAGCCATATTTCTCCTTTCTAACTCCATCAGAGGAAACTGTCCTAACCTTTGCCTGTCATCAGCGACAGATTCGATGAGGGCAAATAAACTGAACCTTAATCTCAGCAAGACAGAAGTTCTCCTCATCAGTACAAAGGCAAATCAGGGAACAGAATTTCAGCCTCTGCTGGATGGGGTTACACTCCCCCTGAAATCCTGTGTTTGCATCTCGGGTGTACTCCTTGGATTCAGCACTGAACCTGGAAGTGCCATTAGTTTTTGTATGTTTTTACTTGTGTTCTTGTACATGTTTTTCTCTGCATTTGTTTCAATTTCTGCAACCAGTCCTTCTTCCCAGGATTGGGAAAATGTTGGGATATAAGTGAGTGAGATGATGATGATGATGATGATGATGATGATGACGACTGCATTATTAGAAACCAGAATAGTGGTGGCAGTCTGCTGAAATTAAAGATGACATACAGACATACCAAATGTCTCTGGAGGAAGAAGCACGTTTCGATTTAGAAGTTTCCTTTATAAGAGGAGCAACCATTTCTTCAACTGCTTCGAGTAGAAGAACAAATAGAGGTTTTACGATGACATCAATAAAGCCTGTAGAGAAGAACAATTCCAGGTAAAATAGTTAGCTTTCTTGCTGTAGAGGAAGAAACCTCAGTCAATACAAAGTTCATCTGAGTGCAGAATTTGTTGCTAAACTACTTCTTCCGAAAAGCAGTCTATCAGAGAAAATATCTCAGAGAAAATCTCGTTAAATCTAGAGATACATATTAAATATTAACCCAGACTAAAAGCAACTCTATGTTTTATAAAACGAACATGAATATTTCAAATGAAGCACAGTTATGCTGGTGTTTCCAAATCACAACATAAAGCCCAGAAAGAGAGGACTGATATGATAGCCCCTGTCATGTGGAAGATGGAGAAAGTTGGGTTTCTGTGGAGGACACAACGCAAACAAATAGAGTAAAATAACAAGAAATGAG
>CAOKZL010003626.1:0-82262 GCA_948472985.1 Iguana delicatissima
GTGAAATATTTTTTACTCTAGGGGTGGGAAACCTTTAGCTTGTTTTGGAGGGACTAAAACTCCTATCATACCTTATTGGAGGCATGGGGGACTGATGGAAATAGTATGCGTCAGTTTCTGGATGTACAGTCTGTAGCTTAACCTCAGCCACCATCTGAGCATAACTATCCTGTGACTCAGTAAATTTTCACCCACAACTTTGATGATAACATCTCAGCCTCTTTGATAGGTATGACCCATGTGATGAGGTGAGATATTTCCAAAGTCCCATTTAAATGTGGCAGTTGTATCCCAGCTAACCTCAACTACAAAGAGGTAGGGAGAATCCGCAGTTAAGAAGATGCTAGTTTCACCACTTTGGTGGATAGCAATGGTACTAATTGTGAAAGTCACTAAAGCATTATATTGGCATACCATATTCCCTACAATGGCTGTTAACATGTACAACCCAGCTTCCAAGTATACAACACTAATTTCTGTTATGGATTTTTAAAACAAATCTAAAAATAATATATTACTAATGCAGTGGTTCTCAACCTGTGGGTCCCCAGATGTTCATGGACTTCAGCTCCCAGAAGCCCTGAGCATTGACCATAGTGGCTGGGGCTTCTGGGAGCTGAAGTCTACAAACATCTGGGGACCCACAGGTTGAGAACCACTGTACTAATGTGTTACTAACAATCAACATAAAGATTGTTTTAATAATAATATTCACTAAAATGATTAGTATTATCAAATCAGGCCAATTGGATTTAAAACTAACATTTCTTAACTGTGAAGATGCCATGTTAGGTCTCCAACATTGCTTTCTTGTATATTTAATTTTATTGTTGTTGTTCCTAAATGCATAATTCATATGGATCACTGTTGAGTTTAATTGATCATGTTAGGTTTTGCCCAATGTCCTGGCATGTCAACACCATTTTGGATTTGTCAGCTTGAATTTCTCAGCTATGGCCCTTTCCACAACTCACCTTTTTGCGGAGCTGGAGTGCGGGATTGCGTGAGCAGCCTCTTGCGAGAGGCTCTTGTATCCCCGTTGCTTCAGCTCTACAACTGCTGCCTGCTCATGCGAGAGCCCCTCCTCTTCCTTCCGCAGTCCAGCCTGGAGCCACAGCTCCAGAGCTCCACACACACGGCAAGTGCGCGCAGGGTCCTGGAGTGATGCACGATCACGCACCATTTTCGGCTCAAAGCCGAAAATGAAATAGTGCGCGATCAGTGCCTGCCAGCCCCTGGAGCATTGCGCGATTGCAAGTGCATCAGGTGGACCGCTCCTCACAGTTGCGCGATGCTCCAGGGGCCCTTTCACATGGCAAATGCCCATGTCTCCCAGTTTTGGGTCATCTGCAAATCTGAGAAGAGTCTGCTCTAGCCTGTCCTCCAAATCATTCCTGAAAGTGCTGAAGAACACAGAAGCCCAAGACAGAAGTCCTCAGTTCAGTGGGCTCACCCAGGTAAATGCTCATTGTATGGCAATGTTAGCTTATGTTCTGTTTGCAAGCCATTATCTGAGGATGCATGGAGTAGGATCATCACCAACACATGAAGGAAAACAAGGCAGCTTTCTCTGTTCTGAAAGTGTTGAAGCAGATCTTTTGAAAAGAGCAAGAACATACCCTGAGCCTTTTTGTTTGTTTGTTTTTTTAAAAGAAGTCAGAGTTACAATCCTGTATTATTAAGAACTGCTGCTGTAAAATAGTTGAATGTCCTGTGTATTACTGGCTATCGTAGCAACAGACAGCAGACTGTTCTGTAGGACAGCTGGAAACATGCATTGTCATGCCAACCCCAAACAAACTTTGATCTGTGAGTAAGCCCTATAAATTCTTTCAAGTACTATACAAATCACTTGATTACCACCACCATCCAGCTAAAGTTCCAACTTCTAGGTCCTGGCATTCAGGTGTCACTGGAAGGCTTTTTGTTTGAATTTATTCCCTCCCCCAACTTCCCAAACACTTTTCAGTAAACTTTTTAACTGTTTCTATGGTGCCTAGCTTTCGGTCTTTGTCATCCTTTTCCAAATGGGAAGGAAATACAGGGAAGGATTCTTTAACAGCCAGGGTTCCATCCTGAGAGAATGAGGATTAAAAGTCCTGTTCCCTGTATGTTCAGTCTCTCATTTTTCAGGTTTCTACAAAAGTGGCCCCAAGAAGAGGCAGCTGGTGGCTCCCATGTCAGTGGATCAGGGAATCTGATCTGAGCTGCATTCTGAATTTTAAAAGAGCCATGCTTGAGTCTGTTGGGAAATGGAAGACTCCACCACCACTGTCCTGTCCTGTCCTGTCCTGTCCTCCCCTTTTGCCCTCCCCACACTCTCCTGCTGAGTCAGCTGAGCGTAAACTACTTTTGTACTTTTAACTCAATTTGCAGCAAGTGAAGTAAATCAAGGATAGAGAGGGAAAGTGGGATGATGAGAGGGAAACTGGAATATTTTAAATGTAGCTGACACAATGGAATGACAAAGGATTAATTTGGAGAGTGCCTGTCAAATTGGAACAGCCAGGTGGCATGCTTCAGAGTGTGCCTACTTATATTTACTGCTGCCAGGTTAGAAGCAGTACTTTGCTTCTGTATATAACAACGACAACATTTCCCTTTGATAGTCCTTTCAATTGCTTCAAGTGTTGGGAAAATAGTATCTTTATGAAGGCTGATGAAACAGCTATGGTTCCGCCCACCCACGAAATGAGGAGACCACACACAGGGCTTGGGTTAACTAAGGGCAATTTATTAATATGCCTAATTAACATACAATGGTAATGAACATGACCTTGAACTTGAACTTGGACTTGGACTTGAGCGTGCACATGGCTTCATGTTTATTCTAAAAGAGGGGGGGCCACCAACCTGGGTGGACCAGGGCAAGAGTCAGCCTCAGACCATCTCCCCTGGCCGCAGGACGAGATACCAGGCCCCAAAGTCAAGCCCAGAAAGTGGACCATGACCTTGGCCGGCCCCTGTCTGGAAGGTGAGCCCGAAATCGAGCCCCCCGGGCTCAAGCCTCAAGGATAGTCTTTATCCTACACCAAAGGGTGCCATAGGTACACGCCGAAACCCATGGACCCCCCCCCTTACCGGCCATGGATAAGGACAAGCGTCCGCTTAGTCCTTATCCCCTCAACTCCCCTCCAGGATGACTCTAATTCCTTCTTGCAAATCGCACAGAAATATTTCAATGCCCTCGGTTGATAGGTGTACCCCATCTGGCCTGTACAGCTCCGATTTGTCAAAAACAATGTCATTGTGTGGAATAAAGTAACCCAGCCCTGCCTCATGGCTTTCGAATTTCCCGGTTCACCCGCCGGCGGGCAAACTCCAATGGCCGAGGATCACCTCCCCCACCCCACACTCTTCTCTGAACCAGTGCTGACCAAGCAATGGAAGTGTGAGGCCATGTGTCTTGGATGTGCTGCATGTCTTGAATGGCCTGAAGAATCAAGGCCTTGCCTTTCAAAAGTCCAAGGTCATTACCCCCAAGGTGAATGACCAGCACGTCAGGCGGAGGCCCACAGCTCTCCCCATACAGCGTAGGTAACAAACCGTGCCACCGAAGGCCCCTCCTGCCCAGCCATTGTATGGAAGCACGATCTCCCAATGCCAGGTTGGAGCCCAGGTGACTGCCACGAGCATGCCGCTCCGCCCAGAAAATGAAACTGTGACCACAGATCAGCATTTGGGCTTCCTCCCGAAGCAGATCGTTCTGAAAAGACAAAAAACCTTAGCGCTGTTGGATCGGCCTAACATAGCGCCGATATGCTGGAGACTTCCATCTCCCAATCCTCTGAATATCTCCGGCCGTTAAGCCCATCCAGGCCGCAGTGGAAGCCGCCCCTATGCGAAATGAATGTGTGCCAAAGTTAACGCCCTTAACCCAAATGAGCTAAAGCCTTCTTCATTATGGTCCAGAATTGGTACCTGGTAAGTGGTGACTTATCAGCATGACAAAAAAGAGGCCCCTCGTGTGTTCCCCGGTCAGCAGTGTAAGCTCTGATAG
This sequence comes from Iguana delicatissima, assembly GCA_948472985.1. Classification (NCBI taxonomy): domain Eukaryota; kingdom Metazoa; phylum Chordata; class Lepidosauria; order Squamata; family Iguanidae; genus Iguana; species Iguana delicatissima. Next base: position 4,001 of record CAOKZL010003626.1, read on the forward strand.
CTCTGACAGGGCATAGTGCCGGGTCAGACACCTCTGTAGTGTGACCACAACGCCCCGCTTGGTCTGGTCCGTCTTGGAGCCCCTTATGCGCAGACTTCCCCAATGTCCGCCCCAGGTCAAGTCCCGAAATTCCAATGCCCCGCCCGACTGGTCCTTTTTGCTCTGCACTACCAGCTCACTCATCCGTAGAGCCCCGAAAAGGCTGTAAGAGCCGCTGCATGAAACAATGTAGCCTCGTACGGCGAAGAGCATAATACCCTCCACGCGTCACCCAAACCCTTCAGGATGTTCGGGGAAAGCGGCTGTCTGCCATCCCGGACCGTCCCCTTGTGCTGAATCCACCCTTCCAAAAACTTCGGACCGAAAATCACCAGTAAGGTCAGGGAAGCCCTTTAACTTGGACCAAAAAGCCAGGGCTGATAATGAGATCTAATAGATTGCGGAGATAAATTAGCTTGCTCAAGGGCAACACAGAATTGCAAAATATGATCCACCGGGATTGGCCACAAGTCCTGCAACCCTTTAGCCCCCTGAAAACTAGCAAATTCCTCAGCTGACCTTAAATAGCTCTTTTTGGACTGGGCGCAATTGACATACCAATCATCCATGCTACCTCACCCCACCAAGGGTCCACAGCTCGGAGGGCATTGGTTCTGGAAGAGGTGCTGCATTTGGTGCCAGCTCTCTGAAACGATCCATCTGCATACGAGAGAGGGGTCAGCCAAGGAATTATCTACGCCTGCCACATGTACAGCTGTAAAGACAATGTTATAACGGAGACATTGCAGCGTGAAAGCCCGGACCAAACGCATGACGCGCTGTGACCTAGAGGAAAGAGAGTTAATAACCCTGACTGTAGCTTGGTTATCGCACCAGAAATGCACCGATGCATTCGCCAACTCACGTGCCCAGATGTGAACTGCTACCAGGATTGGAAAGATTCCAGGAATGTGAGATCTGCTGTGAGGCCCGCCTCCACCCAACTCTCAGGCCATCTCTGCGCACACCACCTACCCCTGAAGAAGACTCCAAAACCAATGGAACCTGCTGCATCCGATGCAATCTGCAAAGAATCCCTAATTTTGGGATTTCGTCTAGCCAAAATGAGACCCCATTGAACCCCTCCAGGAACTCCTGCCACACCTTCAAGTCCAATTTCATTTCCCTGGTAACTCTAATCCTATGATGCGGCTTGGTGACCCCCTTACTGGCATCGCACAGCCGCCTAAGGAATGCCCTGCCGGGCGCCACTACCCTGCAGGCAAAGTTCAAATGTCCAAGTATCTCCTGGAATTCCCTAAGAGTTGCCTTACGTCTGCCAAGGAAATCTGCTACCCGTGTCCTCAAATCCTGAACCTTGGCCGCAGGCAATTTACAGGACTGATTGACTGTATCCAGTTCTATGCCTAGAAATGTAAGCTGCTGAGCAGGGCCCTCTGTCTCTCGTGAGCCAAAGGTACACCCAACTCACCCATAAAAGATGTGAATTCGGCAACAAGAAACCACACTGCCCTGAACTCGCTCGACCAACCAACAAAAAATCATCCAGGTAATGCACTATGCCCCGGAGGCCTGATTTCTTCTTTATGGCCCATTCCAAAAAGGTGCTAAACGTCTCAAAGGCAGAACACGACACTGAGCATCCATAGGGAGGGCACGATCGACATAAAAACTTCCTTCAAATGCAAAGCCCAAAAGTTCAAAATCAGCTGGGTGAACTGGGAGCAGGCAGAAAGCCGACTTGATGTCCAATTTAGCCAATTCTGCTCCTACCCCCTGACTACGCACCACTTGAACTGCTGCATCAAAGGAAGTGTACCTGACCGAACACAACTCAGCAGGGATAGCATCATTAATGGAGTCTCCTCTAGGGTAAGACAAATGGTGGATCAACCTAAACTCACCTGGTGCTTTCTTAGGAACTACACCTAATGGGGAAATCCTAACATTGGGAGTGGGAGGCTGATCGAAAGGGCCCAAAAGCCTGCCCTCTGCTACCTCCTTCCTAATTTTTTCCCTTACTACGTGCTCTTTACCTATAACTGACCTAAGGTTACTAGCCATAAAGAACCGACGAGGCCCCACACTAGGAATCCTAAAACCTTCGGTAAAACCCTCCAACAGATATTGTGCCGCAGCTCGGTCCGGATAATCACGGAGCCAGGCAAGCAGCCTATCCACCTTAATTGGGCTGGGACCCTTTGTGAACCGATGTCTGAGGTCCAAGTCCCCTTTCCCCTCCTTCCTTGAAACCTGTCCCTCCTCCTCTCCCCTTGTTGCAGTTGCGGGCGGAATGCGTCCCCCGCAGATCCCGCAAAGGTGCTTGTATCTACAGGGGCGCCTGGCACAAAACCCTTGGGTCCCAAACTCCCAGCATAATTGTGTCTGCTCTGGCGAACCCTGGGTGCGGTTAGCCCCTCCAGACTTATTAATCCGCACCAGGTGTCCTGATTGTGACCTCTCCCCGAAAACAGGGCGAGCCGGTGTTAATGTCTGCATCCACAATTCTGTTATGATCTTGTCCCAAGCAGGTGGGCTGCTCTGCAGCCTGCATCCTAAACTTCTCATCATAATGGAGCCATCCATTCCCTGCAAAATCAGACTGTGCCCTGAAAATCGTATTCAAATACACCAACATGGAATGTGCCCTAGAAGGCTGGGCCTTAACAATAACATCCAGGTAAATGATAGCCCGTAAACCAATTATTCCAGTTCTTATCAATCCTACGGTTCTTTAATTTCTCCTTTTTAGTCCCATCCAGCTCGTCCTTCTCCTTTTTGTCTAACTCCCAATACAAAAGAGAGAACAAATCAACATATTCTCCCTTCCGTATCTTCTCAATCATAGCAGTAGCGAGGTGTTCATCCAAAACCCCTAACTGCCCCTCAGCCTCCGGATCGGGGCCCACAGCCCTGTCCTTATCCTTATCTGACTCGCGTGATCCAGCAACCACTGCCTGCGTAGAACCCGTGGCCTCCTGGGACTGGCTACCCCCCTTCCTGCTGCTGTGAGGGTGAACTATTATCCCCTGAGGCCAAAGGAGAAGAGGATGCCAATGGTGCCAGAAAACCTCCAGGAGGAGCCCACACCATGTTCCTCAGGGGGTAGGGAAGGTCCATGGCCATGCCCAACCAACATTGTAATCCCCGTAGCCACCATACTCACCCGAAACATCTTCCTCTGTCGCCTCTCCCGATGGCCCAGGTTCCCAAATGTTGCGTGGCGCAGCCCAAACTTGTTCCCGTCTCTCTGGACACGATTGACTCAGCCTCTCGCCCACTCTGTCCTTTTCAATGGCATCTAACCGCGCCAGAATCTGGTTAATTGCACGCACGGGCATGGGTACTGTCTGCTCATCACTCCCCCCCCCGTCCCGCTGACTGCCTGTTCTTCTCAATAGCCTGGAGCTCCTCAAACATGGCAGCCACCATACTCGAACCCGCATCCTCATCCGAAGATGAGGCCACTGGCACCAAAGCTGAGGATGCCCTAGCATGCTTGGGCCTCTTGGCTGGCGTGACTCCCCTGGCTGCAGCAGCCCCCTTGGCCGGGGTGGCCTTCTTGGTGGGCTGCTTGCTTCCCGAAGCCCCTGGAGCCTGCTTAGAGGCCATTGGACCTTCTAAAACCCAAACTCAGTAATCCCCCATCATGCAACCGTTTTAAGCCCCAGACGCCCCTGCTAGATGTCCCAGGGCCTTCCCTCCCCCTTCGCCTATTGCGCCGAAAGGTAGGGCCCCGTGTGGGCCCGGCTGCAGACTGAAAAAAAAAACAAAAAAAACCCCACCCCTGTCCGCCTCAACAGTACCTACGCAAGCTGGGGGGGTGAACAGGAGGGAGGATGGTGGGGGGGAGCGGTCGAATGCCGATCTACTAAACCCGATTCCTCCCTCTCGCACTTCGCAGGACACAAGGCCGGTCGGAGGTAGGGCGATCCTAAGGCCTGAGCTCTTCCCGAGCCACCCCCTCCCTTCCTCCTTACCTGGGCGGCCGCTGAGGCGGCCGCCTCTTCTGTCCTTCTCAGCCCTGCTGCGCCGCAAGGAGGGTGAGGGACGCCGGCAGCGTGCCGCTCAGCCGACTCCCGTGAGGGTTGCTCCCCGCCGCAGCCACGAGCCGACGGGAAAGTCCCTAGCGGCCAACGATGCCTCCAGGAGCTGGAGGTGGTGCCGTGGGGGGATAACCACCCGTTCCTGCACCGTCGCTGAACCGCTAGGCCGCTAAGATGGCGCCCGCCGACCACGCGGTCGGCTGTGCTCCAAGCAGCGACGTCCGTCCTCCTTGCTGGAAATTTCCCAGAAAGAGGCTGGAGGGGAGGCAGGGCAGCCCAAGAGCCTTGGTGCCCCGCCCCCTTCAGCCTGTGCTCTCCTCTTGCGGGAGGACGGCAAATGGCGTTCCTCCCCCACCCGCTTCACGTGGGTGGGGGTGGTCGGAGTGTTGGGAAAATAGTATCTTTATGAAGGCTGATGAAACAGCTATGGTTCCCTGCCCCATATCTTTAGACTCGGGGACTGAGGATCCTTGCCACTTGTCAGCCAATCTGGATTGTGTCTGGGGCTCCATTATCTACTTCTAGCTACTTGAGTGCCCAATTCATCATGGTGGTTAAAACAAGACAAACAGAGACTCTTTCCACACCGGGCTATTAAAACGGTGCAGAGCACCTTTCCCACTGAGGTCTTCTGCACTGTGGAATGGACTCGGGCGGACTACTTGCGTAATTCCACACCTCACTCTGGTTCGGAGCAAGCGGAACTGGTCATGCAGTGTGCTTTTTAAAAACTTCTTTTAAGAGGTTTTTGAAAAGCACAGAGCGTGCAACTCCGTGTGGCTCCATCGCTGTGCTCTGGTGCAATTTGCAGGCGCACACTAGTGCGTGCCTGCAGATCTGCTGGGGGCGGGCTTTAGGCTGGCGAGCTTCTCAGGTTGGTGGAAAGCCTCCACCAACCGGAAGCTGCCATTTTGGACGCCGGAGCAGTGCGGAGCGACGAGCTCACACTGCTCTTCATCCCGACGGACTCAACCGGACGCCAAAGAAATCCAGTGAGTCCCGTTTTCGCACAGTTCCTTCCCCAAGGCGGAAAGGGCCAGAGTTAACATCAACACCCCACTCAAGCATTCTTAAGTATCAGGATTTCAGGGAGAATGAGCAGACTCTGCTAGTCTTTTTGGCTATTTATTACATGCATTCATAGATATACAAACACATACATTTCCCTTAAGGAGAAAAGCAAGCATGTTAATGTCTTGGTGCTTGCTTTCATTATATTACTTTGCATATAAAGCAACACAGATTCATTACATCTCAATAAATGGCAAGTGTTACACTCTCATAAGAACTGAAGCTTTATTTCTCATCTCTTTAACAGGCTTTTTAGTAGTTATCACATATAGGAATATTACCATCTTAAACAGTAAACTCAGCATATACCCATTATTATCATCACCACCACCATCAGTTTCTTTCATTCCTTCCATAGTGTAGACATTATTCAGGCATTTCATGAAGGCTTTCACATGTATAGTATTCTCTTTCTTGTGTCATCTCTATAACCATTTATACATCAAAGAATACAATGTAATCTATTGAGACACTGCATATATAATTAAAACAGGCACCTGTGATCACCCAGACATCAAGGAGTTAAAATCTTTGAACATTGCTAGATCTTAGCTGCATCTGTTACATCCTTAACAGGCATATATAACAATAATAATGGGACATACATCTATTTTAGCATAAGCTAGATGTTTGTCTTACCAGTGCCATCTTCTCTCACCAGCACAGTCTATCTTTATCAGCCTGGGCAGTTTCTGAGGAACAGTACAGCTATCATGGTGCAGCCTGCAAAACAGTTTAACCTGCTAGCACTATTTTGGTTCCTTTTATTATCTCTCTAGTCTCACCCAGGCTATCAGCTGTTCAATCAAAACAAAGGTGCTGACTCATTTATGATATCCATTTAAAACAAAGATTTTAGATATGACTGCATTGCTGGTCCAGTTGGATATAATGCAAATAAACTGTATAGAGCTGGGTCTTGGCGTTTGGCTGCTTCCATCTGATTACATCAGCCATTACATCTGCTAGGAGGTTATACTTGGTCATATCTGATCACACCTCAATGTTGTTAGAAACATTCTCTCTTGTTTTATTTGTGTTTGAGGAGACGTTTGGCCTAGACTTAAGCTGCTGCTAGATTCTCAACGCTATATGTGTTCACATTCTAATACATCTAGCTTTCTGCATTATATTTTATACCCTATATGCTATACTCTATGGGTTACACTCTGTACTTCATAGCTTTATTCCCAGGTGACAAAGTTGGCAACCAAGTAAACCTGGCCTGTAACACCAAGTGGCAAATTCTCATGAGCAAAAAACAGAATTGCTCCAATGTGTCCTGCTGGTAATCTCTGGGAACATCAAATTACTTAGCTTGGATCTCTTATTTTACTCTAGTGACTAAAATGCCATTAAGCCAGCTGTCTGAGTCTTTGGAAGAGGTATCTAATTTTCTGACAGCTCTCAAAGCTCAAATAGAAGTCTCCTAACAGGTCTGGTCAAAAAGCATTGTGCAGCTTTTGCATGTTAACAGTTTTTTAAAAAAATTTCTCTTGGTTAGAGTAATAGAAAAGCACTGGTGGGAAGGCATTGGTAGGTTACAAGTGGAAGACAGTTATGTCTTTATCTGCTCCCCCTGTTCTGTCAAGTTGCATGAATGTGACAGAGCAATCGCAAAACTGCAAAATGAACCACTTTTTTAAAATTAAAAAAAAAGTAAATGATATGCCTTGGTCCTTTTATCAGCTCTGAGATCCTTCCATAGACTGCTGTGCTTTGTTTCTCCATCCCACTGGTTAAACAATGAAATCCTAGAGGCAGGTGCTACAGTAGAATACACACACCTAGTTGCCAATTATACTCTGTGCATATACATGTAGGGAACAGACAAAAAACCTCACCAGGGATTAGCTGGCTACATTCCTTTGCACATACTAAGAAGCAAAATATTTACCCCCTGTTGAAGACAACATAGTGTTCCTTTATTAATGTTCACTGGAAAACATTCAAAAAGAAGAATTAATCAGTTGTAGATTTAGCTGTAGATTTTATTTTTTTTAAAAAAAAATATTGAGACAACTTTCTTATAGGTATTGCCTGCCCTGAATCTAATGGGAGCCCTCTTTAGATAATTATATATATATATTCTCATTTCACTAACTTCAAATTGTAGTAAGCCAGCCCTGTTGTTTGTATATTGAGGCAGGGGGGTCACCTGCTAATTCTGTGGAGCTGGGCTCAAGCCTTTTGCCTCCAAGTCCTTCCATGGAGAGAGCCATACTTGCGCTTGCATGTCCTTTTAGCAAAATCAAATTCCCACAGTATGAAGTTTCAACAAAACTTCAGAACATTTTCAAACACAGGCTATAACATTAGAGGAGCAAGTCCCACAGGGCCAATCAAATGGAACTTTGAAGAAAACTGCATGAGATTGTACTGTCACCTTTTGTTGTCATTTGTGTTCAGAAGAACACAACTCCTTAGAGACCCTAAAGCTCTAAAAATATGAAGATGTTTGTGGCCAAAAATGGCCCTATATCCCACCCAGGGTATGGGGGTATTTTAGCCATTTCCCAACCCTGCTTTTTTGGGCTGTTTTAGGCCCAGGAGAGGCCTTTTTCAACAGGAAGTTACCTGGAAGTTGATTTCTAGGTCACCTCTTGTTGGCAAACAGCTCTTTCCTGAACCAATTGTGGGCCGAAAACATGGCAAAACTGCCCCGTGTTTCCTAGAAAGCGAGCACTTGGGGGCAAAAAAATTAAAAAAGGTGGGATAGGAATGCAGCCTCCCAAGCTCTTTGGGGGGGGGCAATGTAACTGCCCCAGCCCCTGGCAACTGAACACACCTATCTTAACTGTTGCCTGAACACACCACCGTCAAAACATCAGCAGGATTAAACATCACTAGGAAGAGGCCTAAATACTCTAAAAGTGCCAGATCCTATCTGATCTGGGAAGCTAAACAGGGTCAGTCCTGGTTAGTACTTGGATTGGAGGCTGCCAATAAACACCAGGAGCTGTAGGCTGGAAAGAGCTGGCAAAACTACTTCCAAGTATTCCTTGTCTAAGAAAACCCTATGAAATTCATGGGGTTATCATAAGTCATCAGATGACTTGAAGATACTTTTATACATACACACACACAGAGAGAGAGAGAGAGAGGGAGGGAGAGGGAGGGAGGAGGGAGAGAGAGATTCATCAGGTAAGATTAGGCTAGGAAAAATTCCTGTCTGAAATCCTGGAAAACTACTGCCCATCACTCTTGACAATGCTGGGTTAGATGGACTGGTGAACTCACTCAGTATAAGACCTCTTCCTTTCAAATAGCATCAGGAACTTTCCACATACCAGCAATTAAAGAGAGGGGTTCCCATAAAAGAGGGCATGGTTTTTAGACGGATATGTGCTTCAGCCTCTAATTTCCTGGAAATAAAGCACTGCAACCTTCTGAAGTTCATGTCTGTTTTATAGACTGGAAACCGAGTGTAACAATAGTAACTACGGTATATAGCATCTGGCACATGCTATCGGATTGCTGAGTGTTATTACACTCATTTTCCACTTCTCAACCATCCACAACAGGGAAGGCATATCCAACAGAATTTCTAGGCCACAGCACACAGAATATCTGGCATGTTTGACAGGAGTATGTGGTTTCATAAAGGAGGGTAAATGCTGGCCTAGAAAGCTAGTGTATTCCTTTAGCTAGAGCGGGAGTAGGAATCATGCAGCCTTTCAGATGGTGTCGGATTGAAGTTTTATCAGGCCTAGCCAGCATGGCCAATGATAAGGAATGCTGGGAACTGCAGTGCAACAACATCTGGAGAGTTTCATTATTCCCACTCTGTCATACAGTGTTTGGAAGTCAAGGTTCATATCCTAGCTTATATGTGGATTCAGTGGATAGCTTTCTGCAAGTCTTGTGTGTACAGGCTTAGTTAATTATCTGCTAAATTGGAATAATATTTGAAAACATAGGTAACAAGGTTGACATCAGGGTGGAAAATGTAATGATCATAAACATGGGTGGGTGAAGCCTCCATGTGGGATCCTCATGTGAAACCCCCTTACTCTATCAAAGGCCTCATAAGCTTTTGGGAAATTTCCCTAATCCCTCAGATTCTGCTTGCTTCTGTTGGTGTTGCCATTTTTCCCTGTTGAATGTATGAGCCCTGGACATTTTGCATGCATACAAATGTTAGCAGGAGAGAAATGTGGGAAAATCTGCTCTCTGTATCACATTGAAAATAGGAATACATGGCGGTAGAAGTAGGAAAAAGAAAAATCTAATCCATTGAAGTAATGTAGGCACTTGCATCAGTACTGCAATCTTAGCATTGCTAGAACCTCGCCTGCAAACTGCATATCATAAATGTATCAAGCGAATTAGAGAGAGATTAGCTTCTTCTGAGATGTTTACATTGTTCTGTTCCTGAGAACAAACAAAAATGATGTGATTTGTTTTCCTGTATTTGCCCTTATTCTGAATAAAGGAGGAGATAATTATGCAAAAATATGATCCCTACATGTGTTTAGGTGAATAGATCCCCCAGCAGAGTGCCTCATACCTGAACCACTGGTTTACCTTTTTCCTGGTGTATTTTCTCTGTGAAAGGGTGGAGAGCTTCCTTTTGAACATTCCCATTAGGAAACCTCCCTTCCCTCATTGCCTCAGTCATATGACACCGGTGGTGGCTGATGGCTTCCATGTTAGTGGAGTGGTGAATCTGCTTTGTGTTTTAGTCTGGACTTGAAAGGAACTACATAAAGTGCTGAAACTATTTGGCTATAGGATCCAGCATTATAGATGACTCTGTTAAAGATCTGATTAAAACCCAGAGGGGATTTACCATCGCATTGACATAGAAGACACCAGCCACCCTGCCATAGCAAAGTTTCCTATGTGCAGTTAAACTCAAGGCACTACCTTGTTGTCCTTGTGGAGAGAGCTTTCCTCAGAGCTGCCAATAGCGGAGGATGTTTTTTCCAAGTAGGGTCCCCAGCAGCAGACCTGTGTGACAGGTGAAGACTGCTGGTCAGTGACCATGGGGAAGGATCCAAGGAAGACACTTTTCTCCTGATCTTCTATCAGACAAGGGTCAAGATACTCTCTAGGGTCTCCTAGTGTTTGTACCCACAGTGTTCCCAGTAGCAAGGAAGGCTGGGCAGGCAGACAGGCAGAAGATCATAACATATGCAACGTAGCTGCGCCCTGGGCCACCCTCCAGACCACTGGGTCATAGCAATTTGTACCAGTTTCCCTGCCCTTTTAGGACTGGGTTGCAAGAGAAGGGGGAGCCTTCCAGGGAGAGTTAAAATCCTGCCTTATATCCTATCCTAGATTTGGCTCAGCTAATTAGCAGATCCAGCTTGAGGGTTGCTTTGGCATTCCCAGCAATCCTCTGGCAAATTTGATAATTCCTTCAGAAGCTCATTTCTTTCTGTTTGGGCTGGAGCTGTGTGTTGTGTCCCAGAAAACCTTTCTAAGGCTACATGTTGGCTACCTTCTGTCAGCACTCCCTCATATCCCATAGACAGGCATAGTGAGGGCCAACTCTGGGAAAGCCCACTTGCTTTGTTCACCAGATACACTTTGTGCTGGCCAGGAAGGGGGACAAGAGAGGCAGAGCTGAGTATTCCCTCCTCCCACTCATACAACAAACAGACAAATTGCACTCGACTTTTCAATCTGTTTTCAAAAGAAGAGAGGGAACTGGAAAATATAAAGGAACTGAGTGAAAACCCCATCTGTGGTTTATGTGAAATTCTGACTGCAATCCCATGCCCATTTCTTTGCTGGGACAAAGCACCCGTGTATTCTGTAGGATTTACTTGTGATGAGACATGGAAAGGGTTACACTCTGAGCCTTTTGGCAAATGTCTACATTTCACTGATGATGATAGAAGTGGCTTCAAAGAGTGTGGGTGTCAGTATGTGCACCATTTTTACAGCTGGGAATGAAGTTTGCCGCCACTTTGGAGCAAACTGGTCTTCTGCATGTTCAAATGAAGCCTCTCTGATTTCAGTGGGACCCAAATAAGTGTGCACAGCATTGGGGTGCTTCCATTCACAGGTCAGGGTATGTGTGATTTTCACCGTACCCACCACTTACAATTTCGATAAAGATCACATTGAGCTGAGGACATTGTCGTTTGCAAACATTGGGAGATATTAAAGCAAGCTGAGAAATAGCAGCAGCAATCAACAGTACAATCAGCAGCATTCTCAGATCATTTACCATGCTGTCTGGGAATGATGGGAACGGTAGTCCAGGACATCTGATAATTGCTGGTTCATGAAGTCTGATTTGGATCATTACTGAATTCATGCATTTTCTTCTACTTTTATGGATTCATTTTAAAAATTCTACTGAAAAATATAGAACTGTACATTGCCACTAAGCTGAAATAGCAAATTTCATTTAGTTGTGTAAAAAGTAAGTGCCAGACCACTCTAAGCTAAGTGAAAAGCAGATTAAGGGTAATCATTTTATTTCAGGCTGTATAAGGCCCATTCAGTGATTTCCTTGCCTGCTCTAAAAGTAAGACATTCTTATCCTGTATTATCCTCATGCTCTGCAATTGATAACGTGGTTAACATGAACATTCAGGCTTCTGCAGTCTGCAATTTTGGACCACCTCTACTACTGTTATCTCTCCTGCCTAAAGCCTGATAAGTTACTAATGATCAGAGGTGGCTATCTCTACATGTGCCAGATTCCATTTCCCTCACCTACCCACAATCACTGTGCCTGAGACACCCTTCAGACAAATGCAAGTAATTGCTGCATATTTGTGGTCCTCACTCATTCCTTCCGGTTGAGCACCCAGCAAAGAAAAGGCTTTGCTGGGTGATGCTCTTCAGCTGCATGGGCAATGTTGTACAGACCACGATTTCTTCCGACTGTAAAACACTGCGCTGTGGGATCTTGTGCAAAGGATCAGCCACAAGGTGGCAGCTATGGAACAGAATATGTCCCTAATTTGCCTTCTGCAAATTCTAGTGAAGAATAGCCATCGCTGCTAAGAACAAGCTGCTTAGGAGATAAGTGGCTCTTTGCAACTGTATTTTATTCTCACTCTAGCAGTTCAGAGTGGAGAGTCATCCCCTTTTGGAGAGGCTGAGGGATATTTAGTACCAGACCACACTCTTCCCACCACAAACCCTTAGGCCTGCTTCTTAAGTCCTCTCCATGTTTCACCTTTCCAAGACCTACTCCTCCATATCTTCAGTCCTGAGTCTGGGTTCTCTCAGGACAGTAGACTGGCCAGCAGTGAGAGTGGCATTTTAAAGCAAGTTCATCTTCTAGTCTAGGATAGTGCGGGCTGTCAAGGCATTTTGTCAGGCCGAGAACAATAAAATACATCCATAATGTTGATGGGCTGTATGTATGTATGTATGTATGTATGTATGTATGTATGTATGTAAATAGTAGCTAAGCAACAATTAGGGAGGAAGTCATGAGTGTCTTCTCTCTAGTCCTGCCCCCTTGGGATGTGGGCTGAGCCTAGGCGACCCAGCACCCAGAGAAGGGAGTTTTGCTTCTCTTATAATGTGGTCCAAAATAACTTCTCATTTACTTGGATACCCAGAGACATAAATAATAATAGCAAAGCCTCCAAAATAGCTACTCCACCATCTGTCAAGCCCCATTCATTAACCTGTTTCACTGCATTCTGACTTCCACTCTTGATCATATTAGAACAGGGAGAACCAACATGTGGTCTATGCTCCCCCCAGTTGTTTTGTTTTTTGTTTTTTTGGTGCCCTCCAAGGGTTCCTGCTGATTCCTGAGAGGGTGACAAAAGATGTAAACTAGGAATAATCATGCTCTCAGAAGTCTCCTGCTATTGATATCAATGTCAGAAAAAAAAAACCCATGTTTCCGGTGTTTCACTGTGCTTCTATTTACTGCCCTAGCTCAGGGGTAGAGGAACTGCAGCTCTTGGTCCATGCAAGAGGACTAGGGGCCTCATTTTAGGGCTCCTGAAGTCCCTACCCCCCCCACACACCACTTCATCTACTCTTTTTTTTTCTGGAAAACACCCAAAGCACCCACAACACTTAAAGTAAACTATCCACCCTGCAAGAATTGGCCAAAAATGAAAGCAGAAGTGATGCAAGATCACTTCCAGTTGGGTCAGGAATATCAATGCAGCCCCTGGAGTGGGTCCAGGAATGAGAAGTGGCCCCCACCCCCTCTGCAGTTGCATACCCCTGCCCTAACTAGATGGGGCAATAACCTAAAGGCAAACAGACCTGAGTGAAAGGGGAATGCATCTGGATTATATAGGTTGCAAGAGGGCTGAGATTTCATCCAGTCCAATGTACTATTTGCCATTTCATTAACAGATTTCTCCTTACCTCCAACAGTTACTTATATTTAGGAGTTATAATTCTGTTGTTTTTTCTGACTTGATGACTATAAGGAAAGAGAAATTTCTTTTTGATCTCTAGTTCAACCTTTTCCTATCCTAGAGACTCTTCTTCCAGACAGGTTCCAGCTTAACCATGTAGAACAACATAGAGGGACATCCAAGTCTTGGGAGGAATGTCATATGTTATTTAGGCAATTTGGCAACAGATGACTGGAAAGGCTACTTTTGGGTGTCATCAGAAGAGAGGGAGCTTCATGGCATTGGTTTCTCAGTAGGACTGGCATTAAACATCTGCTCAGGCAGAGCATTCCATATAAAGCAGGTGGTCTTCCATTTACAAAGCACAGCCGATTGAGTAGTAGCACCAGCTCTGGGTACAACTGGTTTCTCTACAGCATCACTGTCAGAGGTAAGCCAAAACTTGGCGTTTCCACAAGCTTCTCTTTTAAAAACTTATTACTGCATAGCAGTTACTCTTTGTGTTGCCATTGTGTATATTATTGATTGCTTTCATCCTGCCACAGTGGTGCTTCCTGTTGGAAACAGAGATTATTAATTTTAACTGCATCAGTACATTGTGACTGTGTGTGCATTTGTATGAATGTGGAATCATTATTGCACTTTGAGGTTTTTATCTAGTTTCACTTCCATGAACCACCTGGGAGCAGTCTTGATGGAGAAAATCAAAATATAGCATCATTGATATAAGAAATTATGGCAAGAAGTAAATGGGGAAGGGGGGGAATAAAAGGAAATTGGCACATGAACTCAGTGGGAAAATCAGATATTGAGGTAGACTGGAGTTTCATGCTGTGCTCTTACCTATTGCTGCCAGTCTGTTTTCATGTTTATTCCTCGTGTTAATATATAAATGGGATCTGCACTTTCTAGCACAGTGTGCTCCTGTTTACCATGCCGACCATATATTAATGACTATTTCCGAGATACTCTGTTTACCTGATTTCCCAACCCTTAAGTCAGTCAATGCTCTGTAGCCATTGAAAATGCTCTGTCCTCATTGTGGTATTGCGAATGAGGAGTGCCTCTTCTTTCCCCATTAAAGATATGCTGCATTTCTGCAAATCTTCAGTGTTCTCTGAGTCTGCTGGTACCTCCCTCTTGTCTGCAGGTGCCAATTCAGAAACATCAGAGCTCTGAGATTTCAAGATCAAAATGAGAGATCTAGGTGCAGCCCAAGAATGTCATGGGGAGGGCGGCAGCTGATGATTTGACTAAGTATAATGCATTAAGCATTAGCCACAGTTGCTTAAGAGCACTAACTGAAATAATGAATATCAAATCTAACAAATTAGAAAATACTTATCCAATTATAAATTAAGTTTCCAAGCTCTGCAGTGAACAGAAAAAGCAAAGCTCTGTTTTTAACATCATTACAAGTGCTGCTTTTAAGAATATGGGGGGGGGGTCAGCACAAGATAGTTTTCCAGGCTCTGCTTTGAACATAAAACAGACTACACTTAACATTCCAAAGCAGTCTTGGGGGGGGGGGGAATACATAGTATAATATATGTGTAATCTTCAAGGCAATGCTTCCGCCCTGAGATTCCATCCCCTTGCTCTGAGGACCAGAGAAGAGGAGATCCTACTCTTTTCAGTGGATGGGGCTGCTCTGGGTACATAAGGATCACAGGACACTTGGAGAAAGAGCTTGGTGTAAGTATATAGCAAGAGTGAGCAACCAGATATTGTTAGATTGCAATCTCCAGCAGCTTGAGACAGCATAGCCAATAGCAAGAGAGTCCAAAAACACCCAGAAGGTCACAAAGAAGATGCTACAGGAATGATGTCTTTCTTTTATGGGTTTGGAAATAGCATAAACAGCCTTCAAAGGTGGTCTCAGTGGAACTGACTAGGATGTGACCTGCTCAGCTTTAGCAAGAGGCTCATTTATGTACATAAAGCCCTGGAATCATGTGGATGTGCCAGCAGGAGCATGGTAGCATTACTTACTGACCAAAAATTAAAATGGTCTCTCTCTCTCTCTCTCTCTCTCTCTCTCTCACACACACACACACACACACACAGAAAAAAAGACCAACAGCTTGGCTTGTTCCTGCGCCTTTAACACCAGCTTGATAGGCAAAAACCAGCCAGCTAAGCTCTGTGTGTCATGCAGATTAGCCTGTGATAATGCTTATGTCTGTAGATTAAGCTGCTCTAGCAGCTCAAGGACAGTTGTAACAATATTTTAAAGGTACAACCTTAGATTCAATAATATCACTGAATAATGCACAGTAAAGCCCCTAATTTATTTTAGCATCAAATTATTACAAAGGACCTGGAATGACCAAATGATCAAGATCTTTTTTGATGCTCACTGACAAAACTTCTCATCTCACCCACTAGATGTCAGTCAGTCAAGTCTGATGGTCTAGTCAGAACTGTCTTTATCTGTACCACTTTTAGTAATAGAAGGGCAGGACATTTGAAAAGTACACAATGTTTAAACCAAAAAGCTTTTCAATCTAGATGCCTGGTTAATGAAACTGTCATCCTTAAATTCAGAGTCTTGCTTATCCCCCACTGTCCCCCCTCAAAAAAAAGAAAGGTTTGATCTAGCAATCCTCAGTGTTGTTTCTGTCATCTTCACAGCTGCCATCACGCCCAGGTTGGCCCAGCTAAAAACAAAGATTAGAGATCACCTCTTTGTTCCAAAAGGCATCAGGAAAGATTTGTTCATTATTGTGTTTTAAGATTCTCAATAAATTCAGCATTATTCTTACACACACACAAAAAAAAACAGCAAGAAAACCACCAGTTTGGAATGCGTCGGATCAAAACTATTCATGGCCTGAAGAGTTTAAGGGACTAAAATCAGCAACCACACCCTTGAACTTAACAGATAGTACTACCAATGGTAGTACAGTGAGCAACTTGCTCACTGCCTGTACGCTTAACAAACGTTACAAGTTCCTATACAACCGTCAGCATGTTTAGTTAATCTATGATAACACCCACTGTATTCTGTGAAATTTTTCCTTGGAAAGCAAGTATAGGCTCCAGGACTATGCTGGCATAACTTGGTGTTTTCTCTGGTCTTATTTTTAAGGGTGACACCTCTGGCCCAGAATCTTAATTGAACAGACTGATTTCCACTATAGCAACACTGAAAACATACATCCTGTGTGGATCTGCTTGATCCAGCAGAATTCTTAAATGGATATAAAATGTTGGACATTGGACATACACAACTAGAACCCATGGTTTGAATGTTACTGTTAGTCCCAACTAGAGTAGACCTATTGAATCATTGTGTTTTCTGAATGTTTATGTTGCTGAGTTGCCCAGAACAATCCTGGATGGCTGAGAATACTTCCAGAGAGACAGCCATGTCAGTCTGCCACAAGGCCAGGAAAAGACCTCTACAAAAATAAGGGATTTATTTTGGCATAAGCTTCTGTGGACTAAAGTCTACTTTTTAGGCTATAAGATGACTCAGGACTCATTGCTCTTTTTGAGAAAATTGATGCTGAAGGCTTCCATCCAAATTGCAATAAGCAAACATACTGCCAAGGAGAGGGGGAGGAATGGGATTGTGATGGGGCAAACAGTTAAGTCCCCGATGTGCCATTGCAATCCTGATTCAAACCACACCTCATGGCTTCTTCTCCTTGTTATATGGCTTCCAGTCAGCTCTGCTTATGGTGATCCTAGGGTGTTCTTTCAGAGAAGGCTTGCCATTGGCTTCCTCTGAGGCTGAGAGAGTGTGACTTGCCCAGAGTCATCCAGTCAGTTTCCATGGCTAGTCTTAGTCCAACACTGAAATCATTACACCACTCTGGCCACAGCTTATGGCTATTTACTTTTAAAAACCATACAGAATGACCAGTTGCATGGTATCTACCACAGAGGCTACTAATAGTGAAACATCATTATTTCTACCTTGCCTTTCCTCCAATTACTGTAGCTCAAGGTAGCATACATGCTTGTATTCCTCTTCATTTTTATCTTCACAGCAACTCTGATGTATATCAGGGTAAGAGACAGAGAAGGAGGGAGGGAGAGAGACTGGCCCAGAATCACTGAGTGAGTTTCACAGCTCAGTGGAGACTAGAACCTGACTCTCCCAAGTCCAGTCCCATACTCTGAATCACTACACTATATGCACCAGTCTCTTTGCAGCATAACAACAAGGAAGCAAGCAAATGGCTGAGGGACTTCAGCCTCCTAATTAGGTTAATAAGTACTAAAAAGATTGCTAGGTTCCAGGGAGTGGTCTAAAGACAGAGGATGTGGTCTTCTTGACCTGAGCAGTGCTTGGGTAGGATACCCTTGAGGAAGCTCACATAGGTTTTGTAGGATGGAAAGAAAAAAAATTGGAATATAAAATACAAAACAAGTAGGCAGTGGAAGAACAGTTAAGTTGGGAGCCTTTCCAGTCACGGAGGGATTATTGAGTGGCTACACAGTTGAACTGCCTCCCTCCCCCTTCCTATCCATGGGGATTACAGCATTAATCATCCCAAGGCATTATTAACCCATGGAAGGGCTGCCTGAGACCTCACCATCCCCTGCTGTTTTTGAGACAGAAGCTAATCGCCCTGTGATTAGCATTTCCAAATGGCTGGGCCATTCATTCCCATAGGAACTTCACTCTACAAAATCAAAAGGAGAACAGTTCACCTCCTTTGGTCCAGCCATTCCTGTTCAACCATTTCCACCCCTCATTGACTGGCATGCAAGGATTGGCTGTTATTACAAGCTAGCTATTCAGAAGTTGTTTTCTATAGCGCCTGTTCTGTGTTCTGTTGCCTCTACCCCCAGAAGCAGGGGCAGGGGGAGAAAGAGAGAAACTGCCTCAAGTAATTTCCTCTTTTAGTGGCATAGGCCCAACCCCTGCTTTCAACAAATCACACTGCTCTATATAATTCTGGCACATCCATAGTCACAGGGCCAGCCCCATCATGGGCAGTGAAATAGCTCTCCCCGGTGGCAGATTCTGAAGAGTGCAGAAGTATCAAAGTAAATTTCCATTGCCATTGTCAGCAGGGAGCAAACCAGCATTCGTCTAGCTGCAGTTGTCCGTGCCCTGGCAACCTCCGAGTAAGACCACAAGAATGTATTCTTTGCAGGCCTGCTTTTGGAAACTAACTGGAAATAGTAGCCAGTGCAAAAACATTGCTACCAATTGGGATTGGACACTGTAAACATATCTCACGTCTCAGCCATGTCTCAATAGCTCTGCCGGTTTCCAGTCTATTTCTCAGTACCATCCACAGTGCCAGTCCATACCTCTGAAGCCCTGCGTGGTTTTGGACTAGGGGAGCTTGTGAAAATCACCCTGTGCCCCCATATGAACCTACTTGTTTTCTGTAGTCATCTTCAGAGATCTTCTTCCAGGTATATCCACCCTCTATAGGTGACAACAGGAGAGGGAGACTTTTGGTTCTACTACTCCTGTGAAAAATTCCCCACCCCATCTTGGGAGTCTTATTTGCCACCTAAATTAATGTCTTTCAGGTGAAGTTTGTTTGTTTGTTTTTCCCTAGACATTCACCTTCTGAGGCAATTTGTATTTCTGGTGCAATTGTTTTTAGAGCTATCTTTTACTGCTGTCAACCATATTATGGCATATTGGTGCTTTATGTGTGCTATGACCCCCTGGGAATTTTTTAATTGAAAGGTGGCACAGAAGCATGACAAATAAATGATGGTATTATTATAAAAAGAAATAAACCTATATAATAGTGTCAGCCATCACCCCCAGCTCAGGCATAGAGAAACACAACCAGTTTACCACTGGGAAGTCATTTTCTTGATTTCGTATGTATTTTACCTCTTCCCTGATGAGGAAGCCAAAGAAGATAAGAAAGCTGGACTTAACAACAACCTTTGTGAGAAACTGCTTCCTTAGGACGTTATTTTTTGGAATACTGTCTATTCCTTGGTGTCATACTATTATTCCACTTTTACAGCCCTGGTTTTGTCCTATAGAATTCTGGGGTTGACAGTATAGGGAAGGGTAGTTCAAATTCTGCAGCAACTCTAGTGCCTCTGACCAAACTACAAGTCATAGGGTGGAACTATGGCAGAAAGTGGAATAATAGCACTACAACTGTGTACTGTGAATCGGTCTCTGATGTAACTCAATGGGAGACCTGAATTCTGAAGCAGATACATGTGAGAAGCTGTGAGAAGCCCTGTTCTGTTTTCTTGAACACAGGAGTATCTAATCTGGCTACACTACACTCTTGCTTTCCTCCAGGACTGAAGAGTCAGGGGTCCCGTCCTCAAGGAGGCTTTCTGTGTGAGGGTTTCTCTAGGACCAAGAGCCCCAGAAAAATGGAACCTCTCCTCTTCAGTCGTGAAGGAAAGTGACAATGGGGAGAGTGGGAGGAAGGAGATTACTTGTTTTTCCTCACTCCTGTGTTTGGGAAAGCATAGGGTCTTGTTTCATTAACACTTTACACACTGGATTTTGGACTAAACATGGTATGTGGGAGAGAAGGGAACTATCAAAAGGAGTCAGAAACAAGGGTTAATATATGTTAAGTCATGCTAGCAAGTACACATGCCTTAACATTAATATGATGTAATATTAATGCTAATATATTAATATTTTAATATTTTAACATCAATATATTAATTATATTATATAATATTATAATATAATATAAAATTAATGATACATTAATATGTAAATAATTGTTATACATTAATGTATAAATACCTATATAAATAATTGTATTTACAAAACCTATATATATAATTATTTATACAGGTTAAGCCCTGCTTTAGTACTTGGATGAGAGACTGCCAAGGAATACCAGATGCTGTTGGCTGTATTTCTGAGGAAGAACCTGGCAAAACCAGCTCTGAGTATTCTTTGCCTAAGAAAACCCTATGGATTTCACGGGGTAGCTATAAGTTGGACAGGTGACTTAAAGGTGTGTGTGCACGCATGCACAGTTCTACAGCCTCTGGAAGTCCATAGATTGTCTTCCCATGTCTAAAGACATTTTGTATCAGGTGCTCCATCCCTTTTCATTTTAATTGGCTCTCCTGAAACCAGAAAAGAACTTGGTTTACACTTTCAGCACCTTTCCTACCAATGGACCACTCTGCACTGGTCTTTGTTGCCACTGCAACACAATGTACAGGGGCTTTCAGCAACTCAAAATTTTCCTTCGCCAGTTTAGACCTTAAAGCACAAAACAAGCTCTGGTGTACCTGATGGAAGTGGGTGGCAATTCCTTGCCTTCTAGTCCACCCAAAATGTTCCACACATTCCCAGCAATAGCCTCTACTCTACTCCCTCCCCTAAATGCACACACACAGAGAACAATACATGCCATATTTAGGTGACATGCAAGCTCTACAAAGGAGAAAGGGGACAAAGGCAAGAACAAGAGGCTTTCCACTGAGATTTTAGATTCCAGTTTTCCAGGGTTCCAAAATGTTGGTGAAAACTTCCACAGAAAAGGGGTAGCTCTGCTCTCCAGACACAAAGAAGCCAAAAGAGAAACAAAGTTACCAAGGTGCTTGTGTTTATTAATTAAAATGCCCAACACGTTTTGGAAAAGCGAATAATTCCTTTGCCAGGGCCAGACTGATAAAGAGTTCGAGCATGCTGCAAACAACTGAGAAATCTCAATAGGGACAGATTCTTTCTGGGCTTTGTCCGTTTCTATTCCCAGTTCTTCTCCCTCTGTGCTGCTTTTTCACATCTGCTCTCCAGATAGTAACCCTTCACCTATAGAGAGCCATGAGACCACCAAGGGAGGGGAGAGAAGCTTATGCCTTCACGCTTTCTGTCTGCCAAACTTGTGCGTGAGGAGAACACCTGAATGGGACTACAGTTTTAGCATCTGATATCTTGCCCTGTGGAAGGGGGAGGCAGAAAGAGACAAAACTACACTGTAGCCCTTCTTTGTTTACATGAGCCACCTCTGGGCAAGGACTTTACAACTCTCATTAATGGTCCAGCTAGGTGATAAGACTAGGAAGGATTGCCTGATGACTTGTTGAGCTGAGCTTTTGAACAAGCATTGGTCTTTACCAGAGGTTTATAATTTCAAATCAGCACACAAAAACAAGGCAACTTTTTTCCTTCCAGTACACAGATTTTCTTCTCTTGAAATTGACATTACAAACATTACACAAGGGAGAAAAATAAAGGATCATGGAGAAGGAGGAATGATTTCCATGATATACACAGACATAAGAGAAAGACAGCTATAATGAGGCAGTGGTGGGGGAGAGGGATTCAGAAGATGAACAGTTCATAGATAAACTGTTAATTAAGCATGATTACTTGAAACCCTGATCAGTTCCATTCATCTCCACAAGTAAATTGAACACAGGATATTATTCTTGGCTGCCTTGAGCAGCTGTGTTAAGGTCTGAAGTCCCTCCACCTGATTTTGGGCCAAAACAGACACACATCTCACAGACTTTGCACCAGAATAGTCTTCAGGGGCTCCCTCTTCCCACTCTCCAAAGGCTTCAAAACACCTCCAGAGCAAAGCAATAAAGTCCAGGGGTCCTGCTTTTTCTTCACTATCACTTGTAAACTAGAGAGAAAGACCTTTTTAAAGAAAAGGCGGGGGTGGGTGGGGGGGTGGAGTGTAAGATAGATTTCCAGTCAAAGGAAAACAGCTCCCTGTGGAGATGAGAAGACAGGGCCTTCGTTCACAAATGGATATTTGGTAGTCAAATTAGAATTTTTGAGAACTTCCTTTTAACCTAAGGCTACACCTCTTTAAACAGCATCCAGTAGGACTTCTCTGAGGTTGAGACAGTAGAGAGCTTATATGGATTGATGATTTAAGTTGTCAAGTTTCTAGTGCCCTAGGAGCCAGTGCCCCTTAAGAAGGGCCCTTGGGCATAAGGTATCACTAAAAACCTTGCTGAATTTGGGGGAGATGAGCGGGAGGGAAAGACAGATAAGCTCACTTCTCCTCAAAGAAGCAACGGGGCAGCAATAGCAGCATATCCAACCTACATCATGGGACCTATAAAAATGATACCACCACATTGTTTTCAGACTTGGAAGATCAACCCATCCCCTCACTGTCAACACAAACTCATAGGAAACCTATTAAACTATTGAGAGATGGTGTACAAATAATGTCTTGTCATTCTCTGTTAAAATATCATTACTTCTCCAGAACAGTGCAGGAGTAGTCATCAGGCCATTTCTTTTCTTTCACAGGACAATGCAAGATCTTGCCTCCCCATCCCCAGACTAAGAGGGGGGAAGTAGAGGTGGGCAAAAAGAACCCCTGCAGGGAAAAGGCAGACACTGAAGAAAGCCAAGGAAGAGGATCTGGTCAGATTTTTCTGATATTGCCCTTGCATCTTCTCCCTGCTTAGGGGTGGGGGTGCTTCAGAGGTTGCTGAAGAGTTCATTTTTCTTGCTCCAGTCCATCTGCGGTGCCCTTTTGCTGGTGCGTTTCTGGTGGGCACGCTCCTTGGCTACTGCCAATGGGATGTCCAGGTCAAGAACAGGATCGGCAATGGGGCTGCTTTTCTCTTCTTTCTCTTGAGAGTTGAGCTGTGAAGGTGGGAGGAAGAGCACAGACAGCATAGAGCACACAGCAAGTAAGGAGCCTTGCTATCCCATCTAAACCCCATTTGCTCACACACTGCCATGCACAGCACAAGGCCAAGACACAGGCTTACAGTTGTCTGGGCCTTCTTTTTTTGCTGGCACAAAATTCACACAACTTTGGGTTGTTTGAGCATTTGCATTTCCCATATTCACCCGAGGAGGCATCTTAGACCACATGCAAGTGGTACCTGCCACTTTGGAAAAAAAGGGTCAAGGGAACAGGCCAGTTAATGCCTGGCTTGTTTGCCCAGACATAGCTCCGCCCACTTGCCAGAGGCTGGCATTGCACACCACAGTGGACAGGTGGATCCTGTTTGGAACAATGTGAGCAGAGCTCTTTAATCTATATGGGCTGAAGTGCATCACAGCCCAAATGTTTAATTTGTCTTCGCTACCTTTCTGTATAGTTTTTATTGTAATGTTACAAGATATCTGTAGTTTCTGATTTTAGCTATACACAATTTTCAAGACTGTTGGCCTTCCATGTTTGCATGTTGAATTTCATGGATTTGATTATTTATGAGTTTCTTCAATCCCCCCCTCCACCTCAAGCACTTCTTTTTGGGGGTGGAGCCTTCCCTTTCATCAGCTCTGATCAGGCTGCGCAGCCCTTTAAAAACCCATCTCTGATCCTCTTCCTCCTCCACCAACTGCTGGCTGGCCAGCTAAGGATGGCTCACAGCCCAATTTCTCAGCACCACAAGCCCTCTCCAGATACCACTCACCCCCAAGGAAGGAGATGCGCAAAACAAAGGAAGTACAGGACCTTCATGCCAACCCCTCCCTCTCTCTCCTTTCCCTGACCTGGTTTGAACCCTCAGTGCTTGTTCTCCCCACCATGTTTCAGCCCCTTCTCTCCCCCAACACACACATTTTGATATTTGTGATTTTTCCCCCTTCTGGGAGACTAACCCTAGCCCCTAACCCTAGCAAATGTGGAGGCCCAAAAATATTTGCAATTTATAATGTTGACAATATTTTAATAATTATTAGCCTTCCTGAGCTCTGATGAAAAATGGTGGAATATAAATCGATTGATAACAACTGTAACAGTAACAAAAACAATACATGAAGTTGACATAGTATTAAACATAGGCTATCTCTTACATACCCCCTCTGGCCAAACTACTCTCCCCTCTAAATCTCTAAAAAAAAATAAAATAGGAAAATTGTACTTATTGTACTTATTTTGCACCAGGGCACCTAAGTGGGCCACAAAAATCTTTTCAGATGTTGCAGCCTTTTCAAGGCCACTTTGCTCAACAGATAGTACTCTCTCTTTTGCTATCAACAAAAGATCCAGAATCCAAAAAACCACCCTTCATTTTCAGGGCCTGCACAGGTTCATCTGTTAGTATGGTCACCAATGACCTAGTAATAACAACAGGTCTCAAGAAAAAGAAATAAACACTCAAAACTAAGTTCATTGGACATTTGACAATTCTTGGTCTCATGGAATGTAACCTAGGAAGACCTGTATAGATGTGTGGGGTGCATATTTAAGGTCATAGGGGCAGCTCCACAGAAGTGTCAGCTAAAGCACAGTCAGTCTCCAGGCCTGAACACACTTGGTGTGAAGCCCCAAGGAGACCATCCAAGCTATTTCAAGGACACATGAGTAGTGTTAATAAGTTACACAAGCCATGTCAGACATTTTGCATAACTGTTTCCTCCTGGAATGCGTGTGCTTTCATAGAACGTTGGCAAAATCTTGGGTGGAAATAGGGAGGGAGATGAAGAACAGGAGGCTAGCATGGCAAAAGAGCCCTGAATGGCTATTTTTATTCCCGGTGAAAGAGTAACAGCATTAAGCATACTTTTTTTTAAAAAAAGCATGAATAATGCAACATGGAGTTTTGCCTTGAGCCTTTCCCACAGTCCAGCAAGAGAATCTGTCTGATAGTCATAAAGGAAAGCTGCTCTTTCCACCAAATGAGTTTGAACCTACTATTTCATATTCAAATTCAGTTTGCTTTACTTCTGAGACAGTTTCCAACTCCAGTGAGGAGTTGGAAACTCCAACACCCTGGTGAGCAGAAGTGGCCAGCTGTGGCCCTCTGGATGTGTTTCTCCTACAGCTCCCAGCAGCCTGAGGCAGCACAGCTTAATGGTGAATTGCTGTTCAAAACATCTGCTGCGCAGCCCTGATTTATACACACCACATGTTGGGCTCATCCCACTCATCTTTGCCTCCCTGCTGTGCCCCCTTCAAAGTGGTCTTCATACCTCATTGTGAGGTTCGTTCAGAGTTGGAGAGGCAGACACATGCACAGGGCTGGAAGGACTTTCAGGGATGGGCTCTGGCTGATCATCTTTATTGTTCTCCTACAGAAAGAGAAAAAAAAAACTTGAGTAGAGGGTGGGGAGAATAAGCAGCAGTGTATTTGAAAGCAATAGAATCAAATGCTCTGTTACTCCACTCCAAAATGCAGTGTTTCCATTCTAGCCGGTATGCATATTTCTCCTACCCCACCTTGGCAAGATTTTGGGAATGCCATTGTCATCAATCTAGTCCTCTTTCACAGCTTGATCTCTCAGTCTTAGTGCTATGCTGGGCCCCAGCTAGCCCTCATCCCCAGATATGCAGGCCAGCCAAACTTCTGAAGGTTTCGAGAGGGAGGAAGGAGTGGTAACAATCATTTTGAAGACCCAAAAGGGTGCAGATATTGAGATGGAGGGGGGCTTTCAGGTGGGAGAATGTTTAAATTTCGGCAAGGGGTAGTTCCATCTCTCTCCCCTACTTCCTCTTAATGTTGAATAAAGGAATTGTGCTTCGGAAATCGCTTCCAAAATCATGCTATGTGGATCCCAGGGACACTGTACTGGAAAAAATACAGATGCTGGAGCATGATGGTCCAGCAAAAGGAGGAGTGGGATTGTGCACTGTCATACTTTTGTCATGCTGAGTACTCAAAATGGTCACAATCATGTCTACCATATTATTAATATTATGCAACAAGCAGTTAAATTGCTGACTATTGTGCAATGCTTTAAAAAAATGAGAGGAGGGAAGATTATCTGGCCCTCTCATCAGATTTTAAGTACCATTCTCACCTTGTAAAAGCTGCAGAAACTTCCTCTTACACCTTCAGTGGAGCAGGGAGGACCACAGTCCTACTCACAATGTACTGTAGTCTGATGGGTACACACACACACACACACACACACACACACACACACACACACAGGGTTCTCCCCTCCCTCCATTATCCACCAACATAGTTTGCATTTTTCAGGACAGCAATTGGTGCAAATCTGGTTTTCGGCAAGATACAGAATGCCAGGCTGCTTGGCAGCATTCTCCAGAATGTCACAACTACCAGCAGCATCCAAAAAAAAGACAGCCAGGGAAGAGTTCATAGAAAACCACAGAGATGAAAGGAATCCAGTTGGGAGAGTCAAAGGGCTTTTCCTCTTCCTCACATGCTCATTAGATATGTGGATGGCCATGGTGACTGACCTCCAGTCTGCCTCTTCCTCAAAAGAGAACAATCAGACAGAGGCATGGGAAAACCTGCTCCTAAGCACATCCTCTGCTGGATGGACCTTGGCTGATAAGCAACGGGCTTTACATCCCTGAGAAAGATTAAATACCAGTTGTGCTCTGCCTCTGACAAGAGGAGGTAGAGAAGTGATCAACGGAAAACGCTTCTATCCTCTAAAACTTTTTAGAAACAAATTATGCTTCCAGTTCCTGGCTGGAATATGGCCAGCTATTTGAGTCCTCAAGAGAACAGCTAGGATGGTTTCTGATCATGATTAGGTAGGTTGGAGCCAAGCTCTCACTGGTTTTCGGGTTGGACTGCCAGCATCTGATGTTTCTCCTCCCTGGCTGTGAGACGGGACAGGGGAGAATCTTACTTAACTAGTTGTCCAAAGAAATGGTTAACAGCCAGCTCCAAGCTTCTTGGCCTAGCAGGGAGGGGAAGAAACATGTGAGTCCATTTCTACCTCTATTTACACACTTGACTGAGGAAGGAGGGTACAGGCAGAAGGGCTGGTACTGCTAAGTGATGAGACCCTCCAGCCCTGCTTTTACGAGTGATTTTAAAAAAAACCAACTTATTCCTGCACTGTGAAAAAAACTGTTCACTATTAGAAGGCTGGAAGAAGATTTTATTTTTCTGGACATCTGATAACCATTCATTTAAGACCAAACAGAAACTGTATAATATCACCATTCTTTCTAGGTGCAAAACAAAATATCCTTCTAAGACACTTGCTTTCCATTTCTGAGTTTTCTGTGACAATACTGCTATCATGCAGAATGGCATGTGCCCCACATACAATCTGAGTGGATTTCTTGCAAGAAATGGGGATCCATAAACAAAAATAGCTATTTTGACATGACCAACTGCACCTTCATATTCCTTTTTCTTTTTAGCAGGCAACTAGCAGATCTATTCCGAACACAGTTAAAACAAAAACTTAGTTTAAGTTGAAGTGGGATTGGAAACCTACTCGTCCCCTGAGAGATGGATGCACACCCATCATTGATCAATTGATAGACAGCTCCCACTGTGCTAGCCTGTAGGGAGTCTAAAGTCAATGATGCAGAACACCTCAACATCTGATATGCAACAGGGACAGCTGACTAGCAGTGTCTCACTGGCATTCATTCCACCACTAGATGAGCAAAGATAATGTAACAAGAGGAAAATATATGATACTTGCATCAGAAACTTGTTTTGTATGAAACATTATTAAGATATAGATATAGATATAGATATAGATATGCATGCGTGTGTATATGTGTGCATGCATGTGTGTGTGTGTACGTATGTATGTAGGAGCTTAAAACCAAATAAGCAGGGCAGGGAAGTAACTAAAGAAAGCTAGTAAAGATGCTATTACCACTGCACCCCCACTTCCTATGCCCAGATCCATGAATGTTCTCCTTAGCCTAAGGTGAAAATTGCTTCTTTACATTCCTAACTACAAACATTCTTTACACTACACGGTTTAATGTTGTATCCTAACTAGCCCAAATTATGCAAGATGATATTTTCAAGGTAGGGCTTTGATAAACTTGCAATCACAGCTTAAAAAGAAGGAGGGCAGGAGATCACTGGCTACAGTCAGGAAAAAAAAATACTGTCCCAAGTACTGGAATCACAAACAGTTTACATTTCAGTCTTTTGCAGTTGCTGCCTTAAAGTAAAAAGTTATCTATTATGTTTTTAGAGAAATGTGTATACAATTCAAAAGCAATTGCTATTTTATCTCCCATGAAAGCCAGGATTATCAGTTCATTATGCAATATAGCCACTTTGTTTTCTAAACTGGGTTGCTGATTATTGTTCAATTAAAGTAGAAAAAGAAATTGTATGGTATGTATGTATATTTTTATATTTCTAGTCAGTTTAGCTTTACGCTGGGAATATCTTCACTCTGTCCCATTAACATATGTTAAAATTCATCACCCCCTGCCCTTCCTTTGAGGTTCTAATGAGGCTTCTTTTCTGCTCTGTATTTAGGTTTTGTTTTTTCAAAGCAGACTGGAAGTAACATGTCCTTTTGGGAAAGCAAGCCTGGCTGTGAGATTCCACCCACAGGGTGAAGAATGGGCCATTCTGTTCTTGTGACAAGAGGCAGGCCCTGAAATGAGTGACATGCCTTCGAGGGCTTTACCCTTCCATCCTCTGCCAAGAGGTCAGCTCTGCTCTGAAGCAAAAAATATCAAGAATCAGAAAGATGGCAAAGCATTGGGCCTCCCTTACTGGCTTGGAGGAGATATTTGCACACATGCAAATGCTACCTACTAATGCTTTGGCAAGCAGTCAAGGTCTGCTCTTAAAATTCCTGTTTTCACCATGGATAGGGTTTCCAAATGGGGAAAGGCAAGGGTGATTAAAACTCCATGATGAAGATCTCACCATAGGCAGGGTTCACACACTTTACTGGGTATATGTATTTGGGAGGCCAGTTACAATTTCCTAACAGAGGTACACTAATCACCCAGGAACCTGCACGAACTGTTTCATGGATTTTCTTACATGAGGATGAGATGGGGAGAGAAAAAAACCCATCTGTCGCACTGGAAGAAGCCCTTTCACAACACATAATGCCCATAAAATAAACTATGTACTTGGCAGCAGCATTACCTTTTCCACATCACCATTGGCAACTGGCTCTGGCAAGGGACCTGAGGAGGAAAACCAGAACAAAAAACATGCAGTTAATGGAAGGATTTCATCTAAATGGATTTCTTTACAACCTTTCTGCTAATTAGCACATCTGTTGTAAAAATGCCAGCAGCCTAGAACAAGCAGAGCTCCTTCCAGTTCTGTCCCAACCACTCGTCTTAATAGGGGTCCATGTACACATGGAGATGCTTCCTCCAGGTCAATATCCCATATGGTTTACTGGATGGATGGGCGGGTAGGTGTGATTATCAAAATTAAACAAGCAGTTTCAGCCTTGGGCTGTCCTTCCACCAGCCAAGATGGTAGAGGTCAGCTGGGAAAAACCATAAGGTTATTCCAGCCCACACAGTCATTAACAATGCTTTTAAAATTCCACCACTCCTTCAAGGAGCTCAGGATAGCCTACATGGCTTCACCCATTTTCCATTATATCATCACAACAACCCTATGCAGTAGGCTGCTCTTTAAAAAAGAAGGATTGAGACTGTGAGTGGCTGAGGAGATTTCAGTCTTGATTTTACTAGTCCAGGCCCAACACTCTGGCTGCTAAACAATACCATCTCCCAGTGGTGTCCACACATTTGTTAGTGCACTTCCATAATCTAGCATCATGTGAGGAAGATGCCTTCCTACAGCTGTAAGTGGGTGCGGGAGTGGCAAAGGTTTGCTATTAAAAGGGAAATGATACCACCAGTGCCACACGCTTCAATCTTTTTTCAGGAGTGGATTTCTAGAAAGAACCTTTGCTCCTCTCCAGCCTAACTTTGGCAAAGGGTTGTGCTAGATGGCAAGGGCTGTAGCCAAGCCAAAGTGTAAGAAGATTATTTGCAAGTCCAAAGGTCTAGGGTTCAGCCTTTGGCAATGAGTGAGCATGAGCCAGAGAAGGCTACTGCCCAAGACTTGAAAGCTGGGAGCTGTTGCCAACCAGCAGCTGTCAAACTGAACAGCACAACTGGCAATGCAGTTATAAAGTATCAAAATTTGTTGCTGGTCCTGAATTTATGAACCAAACACACTTGTAGAGTCAAAACACAGACCAAATAGTTTGTTATTTGGGTCGAGAAATGTGTTTGGTTCATGGGCTTCTGTGGGAGAAATGGAGTCTCCTGGTCCCCCCCCCCGCCATACACATATGCATGCACACAGTTGACACATGAATCCTAGGATTACCGCATGTACCTCTGGATCTCCACCAGCTCCTGCAATGAAACCTTTCTGCCAAACCTATAAGCCCCCTCCTGCCACCGGGGCCATTTCCACACTCCCCAAACTGCAAACCCCAGGATTCCATAGGATGTTGAAAGTGGAATAATCGCACTATAATAGTCTAGTACAGAAATGGCCCTGGTTTCCCTCTGTCCTCCACTCTCGCATGCATTCATGACCTTCTGTGTTAACAATTAATGAAAGTTCTGGGAACCGCCCTCTCTCTCTGCCTGCACTTGTTAGAGTTTATATTGCTTTATTACAGTTTTATCTGCTGTCCTACATTTGTTTTAATCCCACTTAATGGCTGGCTGGTTTGCTGTCTTTTGACAATATTTGCTATACTTTATTTATTATATTTTCATCCTGTTCTTCTACTAAAAAGTAAACAAAATAGCCAAATAGCCAAAATGGCTAATAACATTAAAAACAAATGAAACAGAAAAATAATAGAATCATCATAATAATCAATAATCACTAAATATCCATACAGTTTACTTTGTTTTGCTTCGTTTTTTATGTCTCCCCTTTCTGCCGGTAAGAGACCCAAGATGGCTAAACATTTGCATTAAAACCAATCACTCTTAAACTACCGCAAAAGTTTTAAAAAGCAATCAGTCACATAAAAAACATTAAGTTGAAAGATTATCTAGAAAGATTCATGCAATTATTCCTGCCTAGATTATTATTAATAACATTTATAAAAATCCCACCCTTCCTTCAAGGAGCACAGCGTAGTCCAAATAGTCTTGCCCACTTTGTCATTACAGTCATCCCCCCACATCTGCAGGCTGCACTTTTGTGGATTTGATTATTCACAGATTATTTGCTGTCACCTCTGCTGCCTCCCTATGCCATTTTTAATAGGGACTGCAAGCCTCATGAGACTGGGAAACTAAGAATGAGGCTTGTAAGTTCCTCTTAAAAATGGTGTGGGGCAGCAGTGGAGGTGGCAGTGAGCCCCACCAGCCACCCACTTCTGCCTTGTGAAGGAACCCAGATGCCTCAAAGGAATCCACAATGGTTTGAATATGGTGATCATACTCTTTTGTGTGTGTCAAAATATGGTTTGGGAGAGCCTAGAGTTAGTCCCGGTTTTCCCACTTTCACGAGGGTCCTGTGCCCTGAACCCTAGCGAATGTGGAGGGATGACTGTATATTCTGACAATAACCTTGTGTGGTAGGCTGGACTTAGAAAAGAGACAACACAGAAAGAATGTGAAAATGGAGATCTCCATCTGAATTTTCCCAGTTTAACAGTTTAGAAGGACAGATTAAAAAGATGTATATGCATACCCTTCCTGAAAGCTACAAGAATGGGAACTGAGTGCAGTTCTGATTAGATGGCACTATTCATCATGTGGGGGGCCTCTCCCACATGTCCATCAAGTGTGTCTCCATAAGGGATGGTATTCTCAAAAGGGTCTACCCTGAAGATCTTAATAGGGAGGGCAGGTTCCTAATGAGACAGGTAATCCCTTGGTTGATCAGGCCACAAGCCATTTAGGGTTTTGAAGACTGACACCAACACCTTAAACTAGAGCCAGAAAAACAAATGGCAACCAGTACAGGTCTTTCAGTATTGGAGTAATATGATCTCACCATAGTTCAGTTATGTTCTTGCATGATTATTTTGTTGGACAACTTTGTTTCATGCAGAGATGGGATACATAAATATTAAAAATAAAATACAAAGTATAGTATAATGGGATGGTAGCTACCCTGAGACTGAACTCAGTGTCTCCAGAAGATCTGATTGAGAGAATTGGGGGACCCACTAGAACAACACCATCAGGATGCAAAAACGCTTTTCCTGCTTCCTTCAATAGGACCCCCTCTGGATCTCATTCTTCTCTGTGAACAGAAGGAGCTCTTCCATTCAAGGACACCTAGTCAGAATCCAGGTCATCCATGCAGACCTTGTTCATGCTCTGCACCCTCCTCTGATGCCCCACCAACATGAGGTTTTTGCAATGATTTGCATTTTCCCATTCATGAGGCCTCCAGGAACTGAGGTCACACCTCTCCAATCCAAAAGGACTCTCCATCCAAACTTTAAGCACTTTGGGGTTTTTAAATTATCCCCTGCTGAGACCCATGCTGGGTTCTAGGCATGCAAATTTGGCTCCAGGTCCTCACAGAGTTATCTAGTTATACAAACTAGAAACATATACGACCTTAAGCCAGTGCAGTATTAAACATGTTTAAGTCCTCTGACTTCAACATGCATAAAAATGTCCAACTTTGTGTTGTATTCAGGCCAACATATTATGCATTTCTGAGAAAACCCAGTTCTAAAACTCCATGTCATATCCTAACTATGGGCATTGTTGTTGCAAAATTTGCTTCAATGCAAAGCAATGATCTGCATCAGGAAATGCAAACACAATCGCAGTAGCACGTTGGATCAGCCTGGCACAATCCACCTTGTGTATTGCATTACTTGATGCTCAAAGGAAGCAGCCAGCCCTCTGTTTAAATGTGGTTTGCCATCCATTATTTAGCTGATTCTGAGGTATAGCTGCCAAAGACACAAAAGATACAGGAGGGCTAAATGAAAAGGTGGCTGAGGAATTCAATGACAATGTATTCTTTGTTATATGAAAAGAGAGAGAAAGTGTGACCCCCCCCCCTTATGTTTTGTATGAGGCAGAACTTTGGACTAGCCTAGAGGTTCCTCTGTTTATTCAAATCCCATAGTAACTTATTCTGGTTCTCTTTCTGGTTGTTACATCTTAGCAGTCCATGTTTAGCATTCAAGCAGAAAAGATTAACAAACTTAACAAACCAGCCACAGCAGCAGAGTACAAATTTACAATAGCATGAACTTGCAGGGACTAGAGATGAAAATCCTCAACCATTTCATCTTTGCATGTGAGGCTCTGCCACAAGTTTTTCTACACACATGTTTTTCTACACAGAATAACTCCTCCACAACACTTTGAGACATCTGAAGACAGGGAGAAAATTGTGCAAGGTTCTTATTGGTCTATTATTCCTTCTATGGAGTCAGGAACCCACTTTTCAATCCTGGAATGAATTAATATTCTTTCCATCCCTATCATGGACTACATAGTCCACTTAATCAAATGGAACAGTCAGTAGTCCATGAAAGCCTGTGCTATAATCAGTGTGTTGAGCCTGAGATGTCACAGGACCCTTTCTTGTTTTGACTACTACAGATGAAGAAGACTATCCCCTTGGAAAGAATATCAAGGGCTGCCTCTTGACTGCTTCAAGTGTAGCTCTGGGTTTGTGAGATGGCAGCTCGAGTTCAGGGACAAACTAAACTAGGGACAGTCCTTGCATTTAAGAGGTAGGACCTTTTTAAAATACATGTGTTGTAGCAACTGTGAGGCAAGGCTTTGAATTGTCAGGATCACAGCAAGCATGGGCAGGCAGAGTGGAATTTAATCTTTCCATTTCTAACTTTTTTCCAGAGAAAGCCTCTCCCTGGAAGGCAGAGTTTGTAACAGGAAGACATCTCCTACTACTGCCAATTCAGTGACTTGGCACTGCAGTTTCATGGCAATAAACCACAGGCCCTGTGTCAAAATGTGGCAACAACACTGATCCTATCCTATCCTATCCTATCCTATCCTATCCTATCCTATCCTATCCTATCCTATCCTATCCCACTCCACTAAGCCTCACCTTTTTCCAGGCACTGCTGATACCTTCAAACTCATTTTAGCAGCTATAGAGACTAGAAGCTTGCTCTGTATACTGTGGGTTTGGAAGCAAGGACTCTTTTTTTCCTCCCCACCTAATATACTTCACTTTCAGAAATCTTAATGTTATCATTTTTCTTAGTTGATGGACTCAGAACTGTACCCAGTTTTCAGTTCAATACACACTGCTCTGAATATATACATTTATGCATGACAAGAACAGGACTTTTGTGGGACACTTTTCTTTTGTTGATCAGACAAGAGTGAAAACTTTCACCCACGCTTGGAAATGAGGCTTGAAGAAAAGAGCAGAACAAGCCCATTCACACAGCAGGGGGAACTCTTGCTCTTTTTAACCTCTCTACCCTCCTGCAAATCTCAAAAGGTCTTTTCCAGGTCTATAGCATCTTTATCATTCAGGGAAGCCACTTGCTGAACAAGTATGCCCACTAAAGAACTATCTGGAGCACCAACAATAGGCTATTTTGGTGGAAAATGTGGAGGTTAACAGGATTAATTAAGAGATTCCAGAGCACTTCCTCCAGCTTCCTTGTCATGTCACTTCTCAGAGTCCCAGCACACTAATCACTCATGCAGTGCTTCCCTTATTCTTCTCCACCCACCTGTCACCACAGGGGATCCCACAGCAGGCTACCAAAGTTTTGAGAACATATTGCATAAGAGAGACCCAGTTAGAAACAGATGACAGGGAGAGGCAGCTCAGGATTGGACCTCTTCAGCTCTTGCTGACTTCAGCTCCCTTATGCAGTTGAACACACTGTACAATAGATGACTGAACTCTCCTGTAAAGTAGGGCTGATGAGATTTTTGGACTATAAAACTCACAGTCCCTCAACTTTGGCCATGTTGGGTGTTGACTGATGAGAGTTGTAGTCTAAAATATCTGGAGGGTCAATGATTTCCGACCCTGGCAGTAGAGGGCAGGATGGGATCTAGTGAAGTCTCAAACCAGTAGATCCAAGTCCTTGGCCCAGGCAGTGACTTAAGAACAATCACCAGCCTGGATTCTTAGCACATCTTCTCTTGCCCTCAAGCTAAGCCTAAAACAAGGAACCTCAGCCCAAAGGCAGCTGAGATAGGCTCTTAGGGCACATGTTCCTATGATAACAAGACAAAGTGGTGGA
Organism: Iguana delicatissima; assembly: GCA_948472985.1. Lineage (NCBI taxonomy): Eukaryota > Metazoa > Chordata > Lepidosauria > Squamata > Iguanidae > Iguana > Iguana delicatissima. The sequence goes on from CAOKZL010003626.1 coordinate 39,181, forward strand.
ACCAAAAACAGCAGCATGTTTCAGCTTAAAGCTGCTACTGCCAGTAATTAAGCATTTAGAGAGGGATTTTAGCCTTTTGTTTTGGGGGAAAACCTGTACAAGAGGTGGAAAACCAAGTGTGAAGAGGAAGATGATGTGGCTATCTGGAGAACTTCAGAGGGCCAGAGCTGGACACCAGGACCAGAGATTTCTCAGCCCTGGTATAGAAAGACACCATAATTTACACATTAGCTCTTCTTGGTCAGTGATGGCAAGCATGTCAATACAAACAAAATGGCAGGAAGGTATATGTTGTTATCCATGTGGTTAATGCACATGGAAAGAAACGAACACAGCAGATGCCATATTCTGTCATATTTGAAGATGCAAAAATATGCCAGATCTGTCTTAGGCAGCTGTGCAAACAATTCAGAAATCAAATGATATGAAAATAATATGGGAGGAAATTGGGATTTCTTCTCATTACTGACCCTCAGAAGCTGTCCAGCTGGGGTAGACACCTTGGGGTCTTCCAGATGTTTTACAGTGAAACTCCCAGAGAGACCCTGACCACTGGTCCTGCTGGCTGGGGGCTCATAGGAGGGGTAGTCCAAAACATCTGGACAGTAACAAAGGGTTACTATATTTTGAAAAGCAAAATAGAAGACATTTACTGACTGCTTCAATCCACTGATTAATATGATGACTCTCAGTTTTAATGCTTTTGCTACATAAGCTGTAAAAATGACTACTAGACAGACTCCGAACTTCCACTGTATTTTAAGCAAAAACAACAACACCCCAAAGTTGCTCTGTCACTTTCTCTCTCTCAGCACTCCACCAGGCCAGCCTCCATCCCTTTGCCTAGTGGAGCTCTCAATGAAGCCAGCAGCATGGAGGTGGTGGTGTCAGCAGGCAGCTGGTGAAGTAGCCACACACATTTGAAAAATCTACCCCGACAGAAATGTTACCTCTGAAAAAGAGAGCATGTCCAGGAAAAGGAAGGGATATGGTACCTCAGGGGGTAAGAGTTTGCCTACTAGAACCATCTGCAGGGAAACAGACACAGTTCAACCAACAGGTTGAGCCACCAGCATCTCCAGTTAAAGAATCCCCAGGTTCCAGAACTCTGAAAGTTTTTTCCCTTCCCTTCAAACAATTAAGAAGCTCATCCATTTCCATGTGAGCTTCTGAGCCCCTTCCCCAAGTCCTATGGTCCTCAAACAGTTGCAGTTGCAGACCAAAAATATTGTGCCCCACCTCATTTATGGAACAAGCCCCAGGGAAACTTTGCAGGTGCCAGGCCTTCTTTCCAGTGCCAGAGACACCCTTTTCATTTATATGTCCCTTTTAATATTCTGCATTGCAGAACCACATTGATCTTATTTCAACATGGCTGTTATTTGCCTTTTTAATTAGGTCAGACTTAATTGTTCATATGCAATCCACCCTAGAAAATTTATTTAAATGTGAAGGTGAGGCATTCATTATTTTATTTTCTGCAAAAGAAGCCACCCAACTCAAGATGTATCTGGCACAAGCATTTAAAAAGTGTTAAGGTATTCTTTCCAAACTGCATTATCACAGACAAACACCATACTGAGAAGACTTCCTCTTCACAATTTCTTCCCAACACCAAGTTTTAAAGTGGAACAGACAATGGCTATGTAGATCTTTCTGAACTACAGAATTCCTACTTCTACCCAACTTTACAGGTATATGGTGGCTTTAATAGTGTGATCACAGTCCCAAGCTATCCCCTATCTTAGTGGCTTCAGTTCTACAGGAGCTGCCTTAGATCCCATCCCAGGAGAAAGTCAGGGCAGAAATTCAATAAATACAAACAAATAAATGATAAACACAAAAGTTTACATAGGAGACATGAGGAATAATGTGACTTTGCTATAAAAATGCAACCTACAAACAGAGCAAGGGTAACTGACACTGTTGACAGAATGAAAAGGGAGGAAGCAGACATTCAGCAGGAGGTGCCTCAGCACACACTGAGCACCTTTTAGTTCACACAGTGGAGGTCATTAAAGACAGAAAAGTGTTCTCATTCTTAATACATGTGGCTAGTCTGTTACACCTGGGTTTCCAAAATGCTGGTTTATGATGAGGGATCCTGCTTTGAGGACACACATTCTCTCTTCTCTACCATCTTTCAAAATTACACTGGCCTCTGCATTAGCCATGGTTTATGCTTATCCTCATTTTGTAAACATATTTTAAACCATATTTGTGCTTTTTGATTGACAAATTCCATTCATCATCTAGGCATGCACAATTTTAAGTCATGCTTAATGCCAGCAAAGGAATAGAGAAGCAAGGGCACATATTCCCAAGGCTGGCTCCTAATTTCTTATGCTGTGATTTTCAAAGTCAAGCATTACACAAAATCAAATGTGGTACAGAGATTAGAGAGGTGGATTAAGGTTTAGGGTTCCAGGTCCTAATTCCTACAAATACCTGAAACTCACTGGACATTCTTCAGCCAATAACTCTTTTCCAACCTTATAGGGCTGTTGTGAGGATAAAGTGGGGAGCAACATAGCAACGTATGCCACCTTGAGCTTATGGGAAGAGAGGTGGGATATAACTATAATTAATCAATAAATACACAACTGCACCAAACTTGTGTACAACAAATATTCCTCTTCAAATCAGTGACTGTATACATGCTCAAAACTAGAAACTGATCATTATTTGACCAAATTAACCCAGAAAGCACGTAAGGCGTCTTGTGGAACTCAATTTCCTCTTACCTTCTAAGCAGAAATTAGTCATTTTCCCTCAATAGGGATACATGAACACCATGTTGGTTGCCCTCAAAGAAGTCAAAGAATCAGGGATTCCAATCAAATACACATCAAGGCTCAAGCTTTTTGCTAGTGTTTGAAGGGAACCTTCCCAAGATTTCAACAAGTACCCATAAGCAAGCCATGTATACAACCACTTTCCCACTGGGGATCCTGGAAGCGGTAAGCCCAATCCCATCCCTAGCAGAAAGAGACACTCCTCTGGAGTTTGGAAGATTGGCTTCCACTGCCTTCTTCATCTCTGCACTTTTAGGCGTAAAGTATTTGGCTCCTGGGAAAGGGAAGATGGAAGGGGACAGCATTTTTTGCAAACTTGAGGCAAGACTTGATGATGATAATAATGGGGAAAAAAATCTCCTTGGATGCTGGGACAAACCCTTTTACAAACAGATGATGTCTCACCTTTCACATGTGCTTCAGAAGGGATGACTTTGCACTTCTTGAAAAATTCATCCGTCAGGCTATCCACCACCAACAGCTTGGTGTCATCTCCACCGGATCTTATGGCTGAAACAACATCCGCATGCTGCTTGCCTTCCATACATATCCCATTCACCTGTCAAGAAGAAGCAATGTGTTTTGAGATGAGACAAAGGAACGGGCATTTAGACAGGTACCTCTTAGCAGATTTCCTGAGATGGCTCATATAATGTTCAGTAATGGTACAGCTTCTGCTAGATGGCATGCTTTTCCTAAACACAGAGAGGAGAGGGAGAGAGAAGGGAGAACCTCTGGTTCCTGGGTCAAATTCTGCTTGCAAGAATAATCCATCAGCCCTATAGTGTTCTCACCAAGTCCTGTCCCTCTCCGCAAAGAACTCAACGCTGCTCACTGTCTTTCTACAGAAAAAGCCACTTGTGATTACTGTAATGTTTCCTTGTTTCAACAGTATAATCTAAGGGATGGCTATGTGGGAGCATCTTATCTTTAGTACTGTTGAACAACTGAAACAGAAATCTTTGACAAACTCCTGTCAGAAATCATGACAAACACCTGAGAGCTCTACCAGGAGATTCCATGTATCCGCACCAAAATCTCTGATCTCAAAACTGCACCCCATCTCAAACCTTGGCTTTCCACAGAAGCCATTCTGCTGAAGAACCCCAAGGCACCTACTTTGAGTGCACACTGCAGAGGGCACTGGGATACTTTGTATGGACCACACTCCTCAAAGAGGAAGGCTACTGGTGGTGAGAACCTGCCTTTCAGAGAAACCCAGTGCCGTTACTAGTTCACCCACCGAAAAGTCCTCAGCAGCTTTCCAAGGAATTTCAGAGTCTCCCAAAACACTCTCAAAACCAACACTAAAGAAATGACTGAAGTGATGTCACTGCAATGTTGTGAAGTTTTCCAATAAGCTGAAGTAGTCATCCTAATCAGAACTTGAAATTCTTGGCACAGCAAAAACTCAACACCAGTTTGTGTTGCCATGCAACAATTATCCCAGTCTTCCACCGCCCAAAATTTCGAGGAAGAAGGAAATGTGGCAACAGCATTCTGCTACAGATTATTTTATCACTCTTAATCACCGGGTCTGAGGTTTCTATGCTTCTCAGAAAAGCTGCCTCAAAAACATTTTAACCAGGAGCATGAAGCCACATCCTGGTTGCTAATCACTGGGGCTCAGCACCTGGCATGATGCAGCACACAGGTCAGGAGGGAATGTGGTTGGAGCACAGCAAGAGAAACAAGGCAAGCCTGTCCCAGCATAGATCCTAATGCAGGAGTGGAAAACCCGTGGCCCTCCCGATGTTTCCAGACTACAACCTTCAAAATTTTTGACCACTGACTGCAAGGAAAGATACAGTCCAACAAGAGTGTGTTTCCTGGCATAATAAGTAGTAGAACTCTATCTGGGTTTGAATTTGATTGCCTGGGTTTGATCCCAGAATATTTTCCATATTAGCAACAGCCCAAGGACTCACCCTAATGGTAGAGTGCCAGCAAATTTGACTTCAGTTCAAAGAGAAGGCAGAGGAGAATCTCAATTGGTATGAGGTTTGGTCATATTGCATGAGGTTCAGTCATATTAAATCAGGGTGGGTAATGTGTAACCTTTTGAATCTTGCTGAACTGCAGCTCCTATCAACCCTAGCTAGTAGAACTGACAGTGAGTGACAATGTGAACTGTGATGCAATATGATTCCTATTTTGCTTCAGCTTCACTTGGAGTTCTTTCAATTTTCAGAAATTCAGACAGACCTGCACTGTAGAGCTTAATGACATACAAGTGTAGCTGTTCAATAAACTGCCCCATCTATACTTCCCATGCAGCTGAACTGTATAAAAGCTGTACGAGAAGCTTAGTCCAAATGCAGGAGGAGGTCAGGAGGCCCAAGCAGCCACCAAGTGAGGAAAAACAGGCTACAGTTTTTGAGACTGTGGCTCAGTGGATCAAAGCACATGCTTTGTGAACATATAATTCCAAAATCAATCCTGGGCATCTCCAATAAAAAGGTTATTTTGCCAGCAGCTTGGGAAGAAAGCACTTGAATGGTTTTGGAAAGGTGCTGTCCCAGAAAACAGTCCTGAGCTAGATCAGCTGTTGGTTTCACAGTTAGTCACTTTCAGATGCTTTTACAGGCATGGGACTCATCACAATCAGGTAGTCACCTATGCATTTCTGCTAGGAATGGGCCAACTGAAACCTCGAATCCTCAAATCTTTGGCAGGGATTCGAGATTCGGGAATCCGAATCCCTGTGCCAAAATAGGCAAATAGAATCTTTTGAATCCACCACTCAAACAGTTTGTTGGAGACTGGGACACCTGAAAACCTGGGAGAGTGGGACACCTGAAAACTTGGGAAACCAGGACACCTGAAAACTCAGGACCAGGACGGGATCCCACTCTTCACATGTTTTCCCACCCAACGTGGGCACAGGTGATTGGCTGGCAGACTGGCATAAAGCCTCACACGCCCTGGAGGCCACCATTTCTCCCACCTGCTGCCTGTGCCCCTAGTGCTGCCTCTACCTGCTGCAGCCTTCCTCTGCAAGGTAATTTTGGGATAGGGTTTGGGAGGTGAGGGACAGAGGAGCAAAACTGAGTTTGTGGGGGGGGTGGTCTAGGAGCTTGTGGGAATGTCCCAGGGGGTTCCAAAGACTGCAAAAAGGGGTTCAGGGGTTCCATGCAAACCATGCCAGCCATAGTTTCCCCATCACCAGCTTTGTTTGATCAGTTCTGGGACTAAGATTGACATAATGCCACTTCCTCTCTTAGTTTCTGTGTCTTGAATACATGAATACTTCAGTTAACCCATTCTGAAGCTCCCTTTTAGAAAGTCTTTTTATGCTTCTCAACCCCTTGTCATTTTTTCCTCTGTCTAGCTGCAAATTTATAAGCAGCATTGCCATTGGAAAGGTTGCAAAGGAGAGCTGGAAAGACACAGACCTTTGGTCTTGTGTTGCAGCAGCATGTCTGTGGTAAACAACGAATGCTAAAAAACCTGAGCTGGGAAAGAATGGGATTCTACTCTAGCTGATTCTACAGGAGGAGTGTGTGTTGCCTACAATGAACAAGGTGAACAGTAGCTGCCTCCAGAATCGTTTATTGAGCATGCATTAATCTGTATCATTTTTTGATTTGAGACTGGAGGGTAAGGAATTGGGAATTGTTGAGACAGGCCTAGAGATTTGACTTGAGTGTCCCTTGCAGGACTTAACGGTAGAGAATTGACTGGACTAGAGGTTTGTTTGTGTGTATGTGTGTGTGTGTTTTTAAGTGCTTTCTTTGTTGCAGGACTTGAGGCTTGACTCTTGAGACTGCAGGGTGCAGAACTGAGATTGGACTAGAGGCTGTTTGTTTGTTTGTTTGTTTGTTTGTGTGTTTTAAGTGCCTTCCTTGTTGCAAGACTTGAGACTTGACTGGAAGGTATAGTCTTCTTGAGATTTCAAGGACAGCTGAACATTTCTTTGTATCGCTCCCTTGCAAAGCTCTTTCATACACAATTCTGGGGCTTCTAGTTTTACAAGGTGTCACAGCCTTCTTTGCCAAAGTGTGCAGACGCATCATCTAACTACAAACCCCAGGATGCCAGAAGGACCTATGCAAAGAAAAGCTAGTTTTGACCTGGATTATCTCTGTACTGTAATATGTGGTCCTGTTTACACAGGCAGGAAGAAAGGGCCTTCATGTCATTTGCAATCTGGAGAGATCCTGAGGCAAAACTATGACAATTGTCCTGGCCAGATTTCTTCAGAGGGAGGTTTGCCTTTGCCTAGGCTTTTGCTAAGGCTGAGAGAGTGTGTCTTGCCCAAGATTATCCTTCTTTCCCTTGCTTTTTAAACCCCTTTTTAAAAAAGGATTCAAAAGATTCGAGATTCGTGAGATTCGTGGATTCCCAGAACCTTCCGGGGATTCGAATCTGGATTCAGATTCAGAAAATTCTGGATTTGTCCCATCCCTAATTTCTACAGGAACAAGATGGTAGGAGGGAAGAACTCTTCCCCCACCAAGCAACAATAATCTACCAGGCAAAATACTGGCTGCCATCATCTTATGTGACATGTAAAAGCTGTGACTTGGTAGATTCACCCAAGTATGGGGTTAGGAAGAAGATGAGATAGGCATGATTAACACAACACTGTAAATATGGCTTCTGGCTGCTTTGGTCTACACATGCGTCCAAGCTTGCCAGGTAGTCATACTGTCAGTTTGTACACAAGTGTCATTGCCTGGGGCAGGCCTGCAAATCCAGCCTCTATGCATCCCTGGCCTCACACACCTGGCAGCTTTGCTTGTGCAATCCTGTGCTAATCACTTCAGGAAAATCTGATTTTAATGAGGTTTTGCTGTCTTCCCTGCTAATCCCTGAACAGCTCCGGCATAAAAGATCTGGCTGTAATTGGTGCCAGGGCAACTAATACATTTGTCTTCCCCCCAGTTCAGCAGTTCACAAGACTTTTAGTGAAGTGAGCCAATAACAAAAGTTCTGTCTGCACTGGATTCTCACAGCCTGGCAAAAACTTATTTCACTTATAGCTTCTCAACCCACTATTTATTGCCTTTCTATACGGCCTGTTAGCCCAGGTTCTCTGAGCTATGTACATCATGGTAAATGCATAAAGTACAACCAATGACTATCAACCTCCTCTAATTAAAAAAAAAAAAGCCAAGATAAAACGAGAAGGGAAAAAATTAAAAAAGAGCACAAGAAATTAAAATAAAACCAGAAGAAAGTAGAAAAGAGTACACATATCTAAAAGCACTAAAAAAAATTCTTTAAGTCCCTGGGAAAAATTTTAAAAAAGTCTTCACTGGAACTGAGTGGGACCACTGAACAGGAAACAAGCAGGCCTTCAACAGGTGGGGTGCTACCAGCGAAAAGGCCCTGTTGGACCCAAGACTTGGTATTTTTTCTTCTGGTCCTTTAAAAGCATTTACACAGCTGCATTTAAGTCTAATTCAACACCATCCAAATGGACAATACTGCAATTATTAGTTAGCATAACAAGATCCTGGGAGTGATTTGAAACTACAGGATCTTCAGTCCCTAAACTTATGTTCAGTAAGGAATGAAAATGAAGTACTTTTAAAAATTACTTTCTTGGTTACATGTGTATCTTTTCTTTCTTCTCGTCTTTCTTCAAAGCGGTATACGTGGCTCTTCCCTCACTTTATTCTTACAACTATCCTGCAAGGTAGTTGAGGCAGACAGCACACAACTGGCCAAGGTCACCTGGTGACAATGGGCTTATAGGCTTCCATATTACAAAACAGCCAGAATCCATACCCAAACATATCACTCTTGGCAATCTTTTTGCTTTGTTGGTGTACTTGTGTCCCTTCAAGTTGTTTCTGACTTGTGGTAAGGCAGATCCTATCATGAGGTTTTCTTGGCAAGATCAGTTCAACGTGAGTTTGCCTTTGCTCTCCTCTGAGGCTGAGAGAGTGCAACTTGCCCAAGGTTTTCACGGCTGAGCGAGTATTTGAACCCTGGTTTCCAGAGTGCTCAAGCCACCACTCCACTGGCTCTATAATTTTTTGGCTAGCTGCCCTACTTTTATACCACTTTTGAGTGATTTTGTTTCAGACTGACACGAAGCTACACTGTCAGCCCTTTAATGCAGCCTCCCCCACTTCCCCACAACTCCTACCTCAATAATACGGTCTTGAGGTTGCAGCCCTGCGGCTTCAGCGGGTGAGTCAGGATCCACAGCTCGGACATACTGGCCTGGCTTGGTTTTGTCACTGTGGAGGTTGAATCCATATCCATTGGGACCCTTCTTCATTTGGCAGAGACGAGGCCGTAACTCTTTCTGAAGGAGAGGAAACACAAGAAGCATTGAGAAGCTGGTTTATAGCCCTGTCACCATCTCTTTCAAGTTGTACAGACAGGACTAGAGAGGCAGCACCTGCTTTAGTACCAATGCTGCGCCTTAAGGAGTGACTCTCCAATACAGGTCGGGGGTCTGCAGAGTATTTCACTCCCCCCCATGACAGGTCTCTATGTCCTGCAGCATACGTACATCCCATCTTTCCACTATTAAGCTAAAGGAAGTGCACAAAGCTTTCCTCCTCCTCACTCTTACTCACACAGTGCATAGCTGACTTGTGAGATAAGCCAGTCTAAGAGAGACAGAGTGATTGGCACAAGGGCTCCCAGTGAGTTTCTGTATTGACTAGAAACTGGATCCTCCAATGTGCAAACCAAGACTTTCACCATACCATCACACCGGTTCCTCATATGTCTCTCATATTAGCAACAGAAGCTTTATTAACCACAAACTCTGATGTGTGGAATCCCCTATATTCTGTGTCAAAGTTTTGCAATTGTTTTGCAACAAAAATATTTTGCAATACCCCCAAAACTGAGATACAGGCACATCAATTCAGGGTTGGCAGCAACAGAGGTACTTCTAAATAGTGCAGTCCTTGTCTATCTGTGTCTGCTGAAAACACCAAGAGCCCCATAGAAGGAAAAAAACAATGTGTTGATCTGGAATGGGCAGCGTCCTGCCAGTTTGTGTTATAGCTCATATATTACGATGTATTCACATTGACCAGAGGAAAGAGAACAAAATATCCCACCAGCCACAGGCAGAACTGAATGCTACTTGGCTTGCTCTCAAAACAGCACTTCCTTTTGTGGTTTGTTTGCAGTTAGCATATATCACGTCTCTACATAAGCAGTGGTACCTCCCCCCTCCTCAGAACAGTGCAAAATTCTGCTCAGCATCTCAGTTTAAAAAAAAGTTTCTAGCACTTACAGCTGTGCGAGCAAGCTTGAATGAGTGTGGGCTGGTGCTACTGAAAACCCCCAAATGCAGCAAAGCAGTTCAGTGACAAATGTGCAGAGGAGCTTGTGTCTTTGCCCCTCTTACAGTTAGGAAAATTGGATTAATTATAGGAAATAGCAGATCAGATCTGAACTATCAGAATGACAAATTGTGCAGATCTGCATATTCATTGTTTTAAATTATGTATTTGCTGATTGTATCATTTTACTGTAACTGATTATGGACTTTTTTGGTATCTTTTTTGTAAGCCACGATGTCTTTGGCCTTCAGAAACATAAGCATAAACTTAATAAATGTCCCAGGGGATTCAATTCAACTTATCTTGGCAAAAAATATGCCAAGTGTTTGTTTGTTTGTTTAGAAATACTCCTGTTTGGTCAACCTCGTCTAGTGAAAAGACTTTTGTTAACTTTTGTACAACCTATGCAAAGTTGACACGAAGAGTAAGGAAGGTTCACATTTCAGACATGCTACCGACAGCCCACCTGCCAAAGCAAGCAAGCAAGCACAAAAAGTTACCATTTTTGATACTTCTCTTTAGTATTTATAGCTCCAATAGTCTTTCACACTACTTGTTAACTGCAAGATCTCCAAAGATTAACACCCCCTTGACACTCAAAGCTTTGATAACATCTGCACAGATGGTATCTCTCAGCCTCATCTTGTTGCATTTCCTTCCTCTATTGCAGAGTTAGGCAATTTGTGGCTCACCAGATATTGATGCATTGCAGGTCCCATTATCCCTCACTATTAACTATGGTAGCTAGGGCTGATGGGGCCTTTAAGCCCACCAAAATCAAGAAGCAACAGAGGGTTGTGCATCCCTGTAACACAGGGCCAACTGGCAGGGGCACCTTGCCTTGCACCTTGCGTGGAGATAGCACTGCTGGGTGAGAAGACGGCATTGGTAGCCATTGATGTACTGGAAGATTCTCAGATGGAAGAGAGGTCTTGGCATACCAAGCAGGCATTGTCCTCTCCAGATACTGTAACCAAGCCAATAACAAAGTACTTGAGTTTCATTAGAAAGGAAACATTCCGTAATTGCAGCAGGTCTTCTTGATATGCAGGACTGAGTCCAAATCTACTCTGAGCCATCTCTCTCCAGCACGAGGATGAAATGCACCAAGTTTCTACAGTCCCTGTGGTGTCTCCTAGATTACTTAAAAAAATAAAGTCAGTGGGGTCAAAATGTGTCAGTTCAACTGCATGTGCTTGTTCTGAACATTAAAACTTCCTCTCTGTGGTTTGCTCTCAGTTAGCAAATGCCAAGATTGTGTGCAAGCTGAAAAATTAGTGCAGAATTCTACTGGGAACTTCAGTTGCTTGCTGAAATCTCAAAAACCAGAAAAAGAGGTGAATCAGATGAGGCAATTAATATATGTCTGCTCTTCCCATGATAAACAAAACCAGTCTGGACTAAGGAAAACAATAGAATGGTTCAGAACTCTATAGACTTTGCAAACTGTTTGAAATAGTGTTTTATGTACTTAGAATTATATTATTTTGCTACACAGATTATGGATTTCTGCAGTTTTTAAAGAGGCTTCAAGATGTCTTTGGTTGTGGGAATCAACACATACAATTTAAAAATGAATGAATAAATGAACAAGAACAGTATGTGCTGTTTCTTTATTTTAACTGTAGCATACATCTAGGGCCATTTCACATTACACAATTATAGTGCTATTATTCTATTTTAACTAGTGGCATGGTCCTGTCTTAGGCAATCCTGGGATTTGTAATTGAGGGAAGTGTGTTTAGAATTCCTAGCCAGAGATTTGCCTCAGACCAAACTTCAAACACCAGCATTCCACAGGATGCAGCTATGTGGAATAATAGTGTTCTCATTCACAGAACTGTTGGGTAGTTAAAAAGGGTTGTCAATAACTGTTACCGTCCTAAGGACCTCTCAGAAAAAGGAGGAAGATATACCCAGCAATCTTCACACTGTTTTCCTCTGCAGATACCGAAGTTAAACCAATGACTATACATACTCAGGGAAGCAAATATCCAGTATCTGAACCAAATCTCCGACATATAGTAGGACTGTGTCCAAATCTAGCCTGAGCCACCTCTCTCATTAACACTGGGTGGTTAAACTACATCAATTTCTGAAACTCATGTGGTGCCTTGCAGATTATTCTTCAAAATAAGGTCAGCATAACTCAATTGCTTACCTAATAGTGGCTCCTTTATTGCTTAAGAGTGAGCTTGGAAGAGTTATGTTTTGGATAACAGCTCCTGTTGTTACCTGATAGGAGCTGTTATTCTGGGAAGTTATGAGAGTTGCACTTGAAAAAAGCCGCTGGGAACTATTCACCACCTTGTTCCCAGGTGAGAAATGGAAACCAGTTTCCTATCTTGAAAGCCTACCCCTTCAGAGACACCACCCTAGATGACCACTTGTGGCAATGATCTTCCAGCAAAGGAATAAAAAGAAATGCCCCAAAGTCTGTGGAGGAAACAGAAACTGTTCCAATCAGAGCTTTCACAATCAATGCTGGAACATCTCCCACATGCAACTTTGATATTATATGAGACAGACACCAACACTGCTGTGTGCATAGATCCTTCAAGTCACCTGTCAACTCATGGAGTCCCCATGAATTATATGGGGTTTTCTTAGGCATATTTCTAAGTATTCAGGAAATACTCCAAGGTGGTTTTGCCAGCTTTCAAATACAGCCTATTGCGCTTTGTATTCATTGGTGGTCTCCCATCCAAGTACTAACCAGGGCTGACCCTGCTTAGTTTCCAAGATCAGATGGGATCTCGTGCCTGTGGGGTATGGAAGCTGTGCTAATGCTGCTATTCGTCATCCTGCAGAAGGCTGTGAAAACTCCCTGCTAAATAATATAAGGGTGGGTGGGCTTCCTGAAGAGCCTTTTTTTGTTTGTTTGCCTGATGTTGGAAAACACATGTGTACCATAATGTAAAAGATGTGGTTTGAAGAATATGGGGAAACTTTAAAATAAACATCTGTCCCAAGATACAAATGGATGGCCTCGCTATTGAAAACATCTTTTTCTTAGCCACCCATACAACAAACAGCTTTGGGAATAAAGACAGAGAAAGAGCATCTGCACTGAAACATGAGCTTTATGGAAAAGGATACCTCTTCATGTATAGCCTGTATATCTGCACGCAAGTACATACTGCTTGAATTACAGGAATTCTTCAGTAATAAAATCTCTGACAAAGAAGCTCCTTTTAATACTTCTTATATTTCCCCACCACCTCTTTTTCCTTATCCTCTAACTGCAAGGTTTTTAGCAGCATTGGCACTGGGAGGATGGTGATGGAGAGCAGAAGAAGCAGGTTTTTAGTTTAAGTTGGGAAAAAGTGGGATTTTACTCTAGCCAACCCTACTGTAGTTGTGTGCGCCTTCTTAAGACAGGGAAGACAAACAGCAGCTCCCTCTAGAATCTCTTACTGAGCATGCAAGAAATGCAGAAAGTGGAAAACAGGTACGTCTGCCTTACCAGCTCTCCCCAGTATGTTGAGAGAGAAAGAGACAGAGTGTGCATGCACAGATCTGTAAGTCTGGCCACCAAAACAGAAATCATAAGAAAGGTGGAGGATATTGAAAGAAAAAAAATTGCCTGTATGCATTTTGGAAGAAGCTTTCAAGTGGTCTCAAGAAGGCTGAAAATGTTTTTATTTACTTATGAGGTTTACTTGACCTGGTTGTTTCATTTCGCATGTGCATATTGTTAGTTTTGATAATAAGTTTGCTGAAACAAATTGAACTGCTTTTTTTTTGGTGGCGTTCGAGTCTATCCCTACTCTTTTCATGTTATTTCTACCTCTGGTACCAAAGTTTCTATTAAAGAAGTTCCCAGGAACTCACTTGCTTTGTTAACTGAGGTATACCTGTATAATACAGGCTGTAATGCACGAGTGGGGAAGATTTTTCTGTTGGTGGCCAGACTCTTCTGGGAGCCACATCCCATACCAAATGAGCTGAAACCAGGTGTGGGTAGGACCAGAATCAAAAGTGGGTGGGAATTAGGTTATCAGATTGAAAGCTATAGTTGTATGGAAGAGGACACCTCAGCAGGTGTTATTTGTCACTCAACCAGGTAGCAAGCAACACCTGCTGGATTTCCCTCTCCTACACATCCATTAAAAGTGCAGGAGCCCTCTCCAGTTTTCACTCTGGCAACCCAAGTGTGAACACCCTTTCCCTCCCACCTATCCCATATTGCCCACCTTCCCCTGCACGAATGCATGCTGAAGTTTCAAACAGGAACTAACATGAAGGTTTGTGCCATTCCATTTGTCAGAACAGCTTGTTCCAAGCAAGGAGACAGAATGAGTTAGAGTTATGATGCTGCTGTGCTTGATGCATTTCTCTCCCTGCCTTCCAAGCTCTCCTGACGGGTCCACTGCACAAGACACTCCGTATGTTCTGTCATTAGAAGAACTCTGATTACAAAGGATGGTTTCAAGGAAAGCAATGCTAAGCATGGCAAGGAAGATCTCCTCCATTCTTGTTTCTCCAGTAAAAAAAGGCTCCTTGATCTTACAGGTAAACTGCGTCTCCAATGTCCCCACCCCCCCACCCCCCAAAATCTTACAAAATGCAAAGAATACATGAAGACAGACATTCAGGAGACTCTGATGCAAGAACTAATAAACAAGAGGACAATCCCTAAATGTACTCACGTGAAATGTTCAGCCATTGATTCAACTTGTTTTAGGTGTATTTTACCCAGACCCTAGTGTAAACGTGTGCCTCAAAAGGTCATCAACAGTTCAACTACCAAAAGTACTTTATCCGTAAGAATAACCATTTCTAAAATGATCAGTTTGTTACGAGCCTGAGGAACACCTTTAACAGCCTATAATTGCCAGATTTAGAACTGGAGAGGACTTTGGTCCCTTTAATGGTTGTGTAGAAGAGCTGGCACCAGACCCCACCTGATTTTGTAAGCCAAGCAGGGTCACCTCTGGCTATTACTTGGATGGGAGACCAGGAAGGAATACCAGATGCTGTAGGCCATTTTTTAGAAGAAGGAACTGGCAAAACCACTTCTGAGTATTTCTTGCCCAAGAAAACCCTGTGAAATTCATGGGGTCACCATAAGTCAACAGGCAACTTGAAGGCACACACATGCAAGTACAACAGGCTACCATACTCACATTTTCCGCTCTCTGCTCCTGCTTTGCCTAAAATGTCTCATAGTTTCAGAGATCAGAGAAAACTAGCCAATAGGAAAGACATATGATTTGCATTCATAACAGAAGATCTGGAGAGCAGATTTCAGAGGAAAGAAATTCTGTATTTGCTTTCATGGTTTCAGGGTCAAGTGTTTTGTGCCATACTTTGTTCTATATTTATCACAGCTGAATGTCTGGAGTTAGTAGTTTTTGGCATGGCCATAGGGAAGATGAACAGGGGTTTTCATAAAACTGGCAGATAGTTCTTTTCTGATGCTTACTCCTGGATCTTCAGCTAGCACAGGCATACAGCATAGTAAATCAAAGAACAAAAAACAGGCCCCGGAAAAGCTCTTACCCTGAAACAGAGCTCTCTCCTTTCCAGAAATGGAGTAGCTGAAGGACAGAGTTTTTATCCCAACATGGGGATCTGAAAATTGTTATAGGAGTGTAAAAGGGCTATATTATCTAGTATTTGCAGCTTGCAGCACAGTAGTCCACAATCATCCAGCTCCCTCATCCAGTTCTGTGTAATGTGTGGACTGGCTTTAAAGATATGTGTATATACAGGATCTATTAACTGAATTAACTCCATTATTTCCAAGCTGGTTATCTTTGAACCTAAAACGTAAGTCACCTAAAATCAAGTACCTAAAATCACCCAGGCATGAACTCTGTAAGTATCCTGCAACGATAAATTTCATCTAGTCACTGAGATATGTCATGCATTAAAATCATGGAGATGGAGTGGATCCCATGGGCCATCAGCTCCAGTCCCTTGCACAATGCAAGATCTGCAGCTAGAGCATTCCCAGCAGGTAGCTGTCCGGCCTCTTTCTGAAGACATCTAGAGGAGACCCCATCACCAGCAATTCCATTGCTGAACCACTCTCATTGTCAAGAAGTTCCTTTTAACATTTAATCAAAATCTACCCTCCTGTAACTTAAAACCATTAGATCTGGTCCTACCTTTGGGGCAGCAGAGAACAAGCCTGTCCTCTCCTCTCTGTGATAGCCCTACAGGTATTTAAAAAATGCAGTCATGTCACCCTTCAGTCTTCTCTTCACCAAGCTGAACATGTCCAGCTTCTTCAACCTTGCCTCATATGTTTTGCTCTCCATACCTCATATCGTCCTTGTTGCCTTTCTCTGACCCCACTCCAACTTGTCTATATCCTTCTTAAAATGAGGCAGATGAGTCCTAAGCAACACAGAATATAATGGAACTATTACTTTCCCTGAGTTGAAAACTATGGCTCTATTTATGCAGGTAAATCCCAAGGTCTTTTCCATATGTAGTAGTGCTGAGACATGTATTCCTCATGTTATATCTTTGCATTTGGTTTTTCTAGCCTAAATGTGGAATTTTGGATTAGACTCTGTTGAATTTCATTTTATTTAGTTCAGTCCAATATTCAAGTTTATCAAGCTCCTTTTGAATTCTCTTCGAGTCTCCAGTATGTTGGCTACCTCTATGCTGGGTTGAAAGTGGGGAGACCTAAGAACACAAGGAAAGGAGAACTCTGACTGGATCAGATCAAACACCTACCTCTAGTGCAACATTCTGTTACTTGAAGCCCCTAAGCAGGATGTGGGTGCGACAGTACCTTCCTGCTTGTGCTCCCAATCAACTACTACATATTCCAGCTCAACCACAGAGTTTATAGGATACCCACAGGCCAAGCTTAATCTCTCAACCCTACCTACCTCACAGAATTATAAAGATAAAAATGGGGAGCGGGGGAAACATGCACATTTCCTTGAATTCCTGGGGTGGGGGTGGGGAGGCAGGATACACATTTTTAAAATGAATAATAAAAGTCTTGGAAATGCAAAGAGGGAAGAGAACGAACTCTCTGCAAAGGAATGCCCTGTGTATAGTTCATAAATAAATAAAAGACCCTCACTATGTTGCTACCACTGAATAGCCAGATCCCTTATTAACTCAGTCCTTACAATAGCCCTGCGTGGCATGGGAGGTGGCGTATCAAGTCTTATGAAAAGAACCAATTAAGGATTTGGAGTGGGGGAGGAAATCACCCAACTCTGCTCTCCTCCCTTGTGCCATGGAATGTACGAGCCGAGCTAGTGCCAAGTTTACATTAGCAAACATTTAATGCAACCCCCTTTCTTTGACTATACTCCTAAAATGCCTCAATTGATTTCATGAATGAAAAGGAAAGGAGAGAAAATGAAGGTCCCAAAAGCAATGAGATACATTTTTTCTCAGCACAGTTTTAGCAAATGCTAAGCCAGCGTGTAGCCACACTTGAACTAGGCAAAATAATACAGAAAGCTGCCTTGTTCCTACTCAGACCAGAAACTCTTCTTAGCTCAGAGTTGTCTAGTCCAATGGTTCTCAACCTCTGCTCCTCCATTTGATTTGGATTTCAGCCACTGGAATAAATGAACATTGACCATGCTGGATGGGCCTTCTGGGAACTGAAGCCAAAAAACTAAAGGATCAAAATTTGAGAACCACTGCTCTCTAGACTGATTCATAGTGTCTCTCTAGGGTTTTAGACAGAAGATGTGTGGGCTTGAACCTGAGTCTTTCTGTACATGAAGTATGTGCTCTACAACTGAGCTATGGCCTTGTCCTTCTCTACTCTGTAAACTATTTCACTCCAGTGCCAGCTCCATATAAGCTATCAGGCCTTTTTTTCTCTTACGAGGAGCTGGGACAGGAAGCCGGCTACAGTGAACTGACTGTCATGCCCTGCTTTCAGGACCTAGACATAGACTATGACTCAGAGACTAAAGCAGTGGAACCTGAACAGGTAGAGACAGTACCACCCACCCCAGAGACAAAACAGGGGGCAGTGCCAGTTCCAGCAGAGAGCCCTGCTTCTTCTGACATGGAAGATAACTTACTGATACCCACCTTGGCTGAGCGTAGGCATCAAAGGGAACACCTACACAGATCTCAGC
This sequence comes from Iguana delicatissima, assembly GCA_948472985.1. Classification (NCBI taxonomy): domain Eukaryota; kingdom Metazoa; phylum Chordata; class Lepidosauria; order Squamata; family Iguanidae; genus Iguana; species Iguana delicatissima. The sequence goes on from CAOKZL010003626.1 coordinate 57,316, forward strand.
AAATTTATAGCAGACAGCAGTTAATTAAGTGCCAGCTGTGCTGATCTCTGAAACAATCAAAGCTGAGCTATTCCCCTCCAGAACTTGTCAGTGATTACCTAACCATTTCTCCTGCCATGTCTCTGACCTCTGCCTTAGGATTGTATTGACTGTGCTTTGATTTATGAATATTGCTGGGATTACTGTTATGCTTTGTATTTGTTTTGAGTCTGTTTCCCTACTAGATTAAAATGAGGAATTGTGAGACGGAGGCTTGTTGCTGCTGCTGGTTCCTATCAGCTGTTTTTCTTTGGCTGACTGCCCAGACTAAGAGTGGACACTGACTGAGGTCACACAATGAGCCATATGAGTTGGGATCTCAATCTTTTCCACAGCAAATGGATCACACCACATCACCCGTCCTCTCCGTGATACAGTGGCTAAGACTGTAATCACCTTCTCAACTCCTTCTTGGTTTATGCAGTTTTGCACACATATATAATCACATAGGTACTCAAGACAGCAATCATTTGCCAAGCCAGTATCCTGGCACTGCAACAAAAAACTGTAGGTTGTCACAAAAGCCTAGAAGTATTTTCTTCATACACGCACATAAAGATGAGGAAACCTCATTAACGCAATGATCCCCGAAACAATGCTCTCCAGGTATGGGAGTACAACTCCCACTCTCCCCAGCCAGAACAGGATGGTAGGAGTTGTAGACCAGTACATCTGAGAATACCAGAGGAGCCTGTCTAATAAAAAGCTGAGGATGAGTGACAACTGGCCATGGGCAGTAACATTTGTTGGACCTGCCTGTACCTTGTTTGCTGTTGCTATGTGACTTCAAATCATTTCCAACTTATGGCAACCCTAAGGTGAACCTATCACAGGGTTTTCTAGGGCTGAGAGTGTGTGCCTGAGGTCACCCAGTGGGTTTCCATGGCCTGGCAGGGAAATGAACCCTGGTCTCCTAGCTTACCACTTCAGAATCACTATTTTATTATGAAGAGAGAATATCATCAGAGCTGGCAGCCACATGGGATCTAAAACTGTACAAGAACCCACAAGTAAAAAAAAACCAAGTGATTTTAAAGTAGAAGTATGAGGGCTAAAATATTAAAATGTGGAGGGGAAAGGAACTTTGTGTACAACTTGATGCTTACAGTTGAACCTGGTTAGCGGTAGCATTTTTTCATATAATATATTCAGAATTTTAAAATCAGCTAAACCAGAGTTAAGGAGCATGTGGCCTTTCAAATGCTAAAACTCCCATTAGAAATCATAATAGGGATTAGGGTGGGGGATTATGGCAACTGCAGTCCCAAAATATTGGAGGGGCTTCAGCCTTCCATTCCTGAACTAAACTGAAAGGGAAGAAAGGAAAGAGGAAGTTCAATTACTATAAACTCCAGTCCAGAAAAACAACGTACCTATTCCATCCAGATTAGAGCATTAATCTGCATCAAAAATTCTTTCAAAATGTCTTTGATATATGACAATCACATAGACTGTAATCCTGTCCTCAAGAGCTGCCATTTTGGAAGCATCCACAAGTGACATAATTATCTGCTACCAAAAGATGTAATGAAACTACACTTTTAAAGTAGCAAAGAAAGTAAGAATTGTGCCACCAATCAGTATAATTTTCTAGTTGCTATTGAAGAGAATTTTAAAGAGTTTTAGAAGTTTGAGCGGAATTTTTCAAGCTGTATGCCATTATTTTATTAATCCTAAATTGCCTTTTTAACAAGGTTACAAAAAATGGCAAGAAAATGTAATGAGTTACATAGTAGATTACTTTTTAAACTTTTTAAACTTTAATGACAGAATTACTTTTTGAGACTCTGTAAGGGATACATGTTTGGACTACTTTTAAGTAACTTTCCAAGCTCTCAAAAACATGGTGAGCAACCCTCAGTTAAATTCTTTACCTTTCAGCAACACCTCATCTAATGAAGGCTATTCTCTTCCCCTCTCACGTCTAAGTAAGAACTCCACCACAGTGTCAGTATCTCTGTGCTTTCCTGCACAGAAGCACCATTAGTTTCAGGAAGTTTTTGTACTGTGATGCAAATTTATTTTTTTTAAAAGAAAGCAACATAATATTGCATTGTGGTTATTTGCTAAAGACAGACAGTAAGACAGCTTCCGCCAATGGGCAGACATGCTATAAGTAACCACAGTGCAGACTGCTACGGTAATTGTACTTACTGTCTTAGTCACCTGGTTGCTGAATAGAGCAGAAAAGTAAGAATTTGCAACCATTTAATTCAGGCCTGCACAACATGCGGCCTGCCAAAGGATTTCATGCAGCCTGCATCGTTCCTGAGCGTGAGGTCCAAAAAAGGTTGCAGCAATTAGGATGCTGATGGTTTTGAACAAACCCGGCTGGGCCGTTCCCTCCTCCTTCCCTCCAGGGGGAACAGAGAGCTGAGCTGATGCTACCTTTCACCCTTGTGCAAGATGGTGGCAGTTGCTTCTTCTCCTTCTGTTTCCCTTTGATGGGCAGTGAGGGCAGAAGTGCCTGGGACAAGGAGAAGACCAGCTGGGGCTGGAGGGGACAAGAAAGGAGGTGGTATCCTCCTCCCTGAGCAAGCCAACATGGACGGGTACACTGCAAACTGGGACCCTCTGGGGGAAACAGCTTATTACAGGTCAGTGTCCTCATTCACACCATCCCTCCTAAACTGCATTGGAAAAAAATAAATTACACTTAAGGATTGCATTTTAAAATGCAATTTAGGTCTCTTCTCGCATGCACCCTCATAAATACCACCAGCACCATCTGGAATTCCCAGTGTCTATCCTCCAAATCTATTTTCTTCCCCCTTTCCCGTAAATAATATTTTTTTCTGCCACCCCAAGTTGTTGCCCTCCCCTTTGATCTTTTGCAAATCTTTTGCAAATTACACACTACTACATTTCTTAAGGCTTCTTGTCTTTCCAATAATCCTGTTTACTGGTTTTGTGTAATCACAGCTTGCCACATCTGCATTATCTCAGTCGCCCTAACAACAGGTCAAGAGGGTAGGACAGTGGCCATTTCTGCCATACACTGTTACAGTGCTCTTATTCCACTTTCAACATACTATGGAATCCTGAGGTTTGTAGATTTAGGGAGGGGCCTTTAGAATTCTCAGCCAGAGCTCTTTGGCCTCAGGAAACTACACATCCCAGAATTCCACAGGATGTTGAAAGCAGAATAATAGCACTATAACAGTGTAGGGCAGAAATGGCCAGTGTTGGCATTCCCCATGTTGTATATTGGTGGTAGTGGGTGAAATTTAAGGAAGGAAGTTTCCCTAAGATTGCCAGGTGAGTTTGTAGCAGAGGTGAGATTTGAATTTTTCAGCCACTGGGCGACCTTGGATAGATCCCACACTCGCAGTCCCAGAAAATCCAGTGATAGGTTTGTCTTAGGGTCACCATAAGTCAGAAGCGACTCAAAGGCACACAACAGCAGTAATTCACCGAGTCTACTCTGGTGAGATAAAAGCTTACTCAGAGTTCGAAAGCATCGTTTTTTAAGACTATAACTCCCAGAATTCCTCAGGCAGTAATCATGCTACCTGGAGTTTTGGGAGCAACTTTTGCAAAGCTCTTATTTGAAAGGATATCATGTAAAAGATGGAGCAAGCTTGTTTTCTGCTGCTTAAGAGATTAGGAGTCTTGCCACAGTACGCAGTACGCTGTTATAGTGCTATTATTCCACTTCCATCATCTTGTGGAATCCTGGGATTTGCAGTTTAGTGAGAGGTATTTAGAACTCTCAGCCAAAGACCTCTTTAGCCTCAGGAAACTACAAACCCCAGGCTGTCGAAAGTGAAATAATAGCACTATAACAGTGTAGTGTGGAAAGGCCCTAGGACACAGGAGGCTTCAAATTGCAGGAAAAGAAGTTCCACCTAAACATTAGGAAAACTTCCCTAATTTCCCTTTTTAATAATATGGTTTTATTTTATTTGCAAAATAGTTTAATCATTAATTATGCTATAATTTATTTTGCAAATAAAAAACATTATCATACCATTATTATAACTTGACTTGGAAAGTGAGGTGCTAAAAATCTATCTGCAGCCTGAAGAAGTTTAGTCTATTTAATTTCAGCCCTTACCTACTGCCAAGTTATGCAGGTTTGATTTAGTTTGTTGTAAGCTCCTTCTGCTGGTTTGTACATGTGCATTCTGCCTATGACTAAGTACATGAAGCTACAGTCACATCAATGACATATCTGTAGAAGCTGGTATCTTCCATGTCAGTGCAGCAGTGAAATCTGCTACAGGTTTTAGTTCGAACTTTAAATGAGGTATCCAAGATGCAGGGCCCTGCTACCAAAATAACTTTAACATCATGGGTAGCTCATTTAAAGTTCAGACTAAAATCCAGAGAGGATTTATCAATCCAGTGGCATTGAAGACATTGGCAGCCATTGTGTACCACAATACACTATGCACTGTACCACAAATTGTAAGTTTTACAACACTGTGATGGGACCACTGAAATAGAAAAGGGAATGTCAACATCAGGGCCAGCTCCAGGTTGACATGCCCACCTAACCCCAACTCCATTTAATTTGTGATCCCAGAGTCTCTTCCACATCTTCTCTTTCCTATGTACTATCGAAGTCCATCATTGTACGGCATAGCTGTAGTCCCTTGCTTCTGCCATTTACTTTCTAAAAATTCTCAAAAACATATACATTCTATCATTAGTCTGTCTTTTGAATTGGCCACACTAGACAGAACACTGATCACATGTGTAGCATCTCAATTAGTTGAATAATAATTAAAATTAACAGAAGTAAATATTAATTTTTAAATATTTACTTCTGCTAATTAAATATTTCTGGTACTTCTGGTAATTTTAATTATTCGACTAATGCTACACATGAAATTGGTGTCTTGCTTAGTATGGAGAAGCCAGCATGGTATAGTTGTTTGACTGTTGGAGACCCAGGTTCAAATCCCCACTCAGCCACGAAAACCCACTGGGTGACCTTGGGCAAGTCACACTCTCTCACCTTCAGAAGAAGACAAAGGCAAACCCCCTCTGCACAAATCTTACCAAGAAACCCTGTGACAGGTTCCTCTTAGGGCTCCCATAATTCAGAATTGACATGAAAGCACAAAACAACAAAACTATTAAATCCCTGTTTTAGCAGAAAAATAAAGAACTGAAACAGGGAGGGAGACAGATGAATTTTCTCAGGGAGGACTTTCCAAAGCTTGGCTATTCTCTCTCTCATAATCACTTGCTTGACTGTGCATGATAAAGGCCTAGAAAGCAAGGCCTCCAGATACTGATTCCAAAGAAGGCTGACCCTGAGCATCCAGGGAATATGTTGAGATCCAAGAATACTTTCCAGCAGCTCATTCAAGAGATAGCCGTTCTGCCCAGATAGGGATAAATATCCTTCTCCACTGGGATCACCAGACTTTCCACTAAGGGACAGAGATTGCTGGTGGTTTTCACATCAGTAGGATGGTGACACGCTTTCTAGGTTTTAGTTTGAGTCTGTTACTTTGGGCAATTCCTTTCAAGTTCAGACTAAAATGTGGAGCTGATCCACAACCCAAGTAACAGGGAAGCTACCAGACATCCCTACCTCTTAGTACTGTTACTAAGTAATTAGTACTGCCTCTTAATACTTGATATTATTACTGTTCATTTGGATTTAACTTCATTTTATGTCTGTTCACCAGGTGCTTTCACCTTCTTCTTTTGTTGGGATGTTTTGCAACAAGCTAAGCGGGGACTCCAGTTCCCTTCAACCTTCTCTTCCCACAGGTCCACCACCTCCTCTGCTCTTCTCCCATCAATTAGTGGCACACACTGACTTCAGATTAAACTGTTTCTTTAGGAAGATTTAGTAGGCCAGCCACGGGGCATAAAATATATCATGACAACTTTCAAAGCTGACAGGTTTCTTCATCTGGCAAAGATGGCAAAAATCTTATTTCAGATGAAAAAGAAAAATTTATTACATTTCTTTTACTGCCTTTGTTTCAAATCTTAAGGACAGTAGGGGCTTTTTCCTTTATCTGCATCAAGCATTCCTCAAGACCATGTTATACAATACCTAAGTGAAGACCTGAAGCCAGACACAGACCTGTGAGAATGATGCCATCTCATGTGCTCCCATACGTGATTATAACTTTTGTTGCCTGGTGAAGACATCAGTGTGCTTTGAAAGGTGATATGACATATTGTGTGCCTTTGAGTTGGCCTCATGAAAGGCATAATCATGATTCATAATTGGTTTTATTTCACTGTACAGTCAATGTGGCTATCCCTTAGAAACATTTTAAAAACAAGCTAACAAAGGTTGTGCTCTTCAGGAGAAGCCTTATTGATAAGGAAGCTTCGGAGAGGGATACTGAGGTAAATGAATAACTGAAGCTTGCAAAAGCTTTGCTGTTCTGAAAACTTACAGTGCTGATTAGAAATTTTTTTGGATTTCAAGTTCCACAAAGTCAAAAGTCTTGGGAGCTGCAGTGCAAATTCTCCACTGGCATCTATTTTGCTCACAACTAGGACCGCCAGGTTCAGACCCAAAGGCACTACCTCTAGCTTAACTAGGTCAGGGGAAGGAAGGGAAAGAATATATTAAAACAGGGCTTTGCCCCCATTTGAGTGCTCAAAAGTGCATTTTCATCTGCCACCTATCTAGGAGTGTAGCCAGTCCTACCTGTTTCTTTAAATGGGAAAGAAGAGAGGCAAACAGACTGGGTTCATGCTGTATATTTTCTCCAGCCTCAGAATTCTCAAGGCTACAGCTTGAATTTTCAAGCCTGGACTCATCAAATCTAGTTAGAAGATGGACAGAGGTAACTGCACACTAACCCAATGATCTGCTCCTAAGAATGTGGTTAACAGAGCCTGTATAGCAGCCCGTGTAAACAAGACCAAGGAGAGGTTACTTGTATGGAACATCCTCAATTAGACAATGTAAAATGCACAGACACGCTTTCTGATCAAGGACACAAAATGTAAGAACCAACCTGCTCTAACTTAGGTTGTTTATTCAGTCACACTGGGATGCATGCCAGTCTTTGCAAACTTCAAACCAGAGTGTGCTACTACATTTCTAATAAATGTAGAAAGGCTAACATGTGCTGGATGGCTTCCCACCAACAGAAAGGCAGACAGCACAAGGGTAAGTCTTTTTTTTTAAAGTAATGGCGTGGAAGATGACTAAAGAAAGGTAACCTCTGCCCTGATAGAGTGAGCTAAAGCCTCCTTGCTCTTATCTTGACAGAACAAGGATAAACCCTAGGAAAATAAGACCAATCACCACCGGCAACTCTAGGATTGAGGACCTGACCCTCACTCTCACTCCACCCGCAGTGGGAGGAAGTTTTAAGTCTAAGAGATCATTTTATGAGGCATTTGACTTAAAAAAAAAGCCATGTGGCACTGGAGACACTTTAAAAATGCATTTCAATTTACTCACATTGGTCAGTGTTGCCCTAGACCACCATGAAGGAATTGAAGTATCAGGAGCAGCTTAGCACATGGAAAAGAATAACCATGTGCCGCGCTGTAGGGCATCAAGGACCAGAAAGCACTTGCAGGTGTTTTGTGCTGGTTCACTTGCCACCACAGAGAACAACAGGATTGGGGAACCTGCACTACTCCCAGTGTTTTGGCTTATAACTCCCATCAGCACCATCCAACATAGCCAAGGGTAAAGAATGGTGGGCTTTGAAGACCAAAACTTCTGGGTGGCTACAGCTTCTCCATTCCAGTGCTGAGGCATACAGAAGTCTAGGAGCCTGAAACCATTTTTTTTTAAATGTGACTTGTTGCTCATTATTCATCTTTTTCGTAAAATAACTTGACTCATGAAGTACGTTATAGGAAAAAAGGTAATATTGTTACTCTTCCCTTGTACTGCTTCACAAATGCAATGTCATGATGCCCTCAATTTATTCCCCCCTCCAAGTGATGTGTTACAAGTAGGCTGTCATCCAGTCACTTCTAATCTCTGGAAAGTGTGTTTTCTCTAAACCCAGTCAGAAGTGATGCTGTTGACCGGAGATAATTCCCAGTTAGTTCAACAACCTTTGCAGTGACCCTGGGTCTCCTTATCATGTAAGCAGGCTCTGGTGAATGCTTACGTGGTGGTATCGCTTTCACTCTGTATCACCAGGGATCCATTACACACTGTACAATAGAGAACTAAGGGATACGCTTCACACCCATCCCACGCTACGACTCTGAACTTTTCCAAACACTTCAGGTGTCCAGTTGCAACTCCACCAAGTTAAAACTTGTGAAAAATGTTCAGGATTTTTTTTTTAAATATATAAACTATGCCTCTTTTTGAGCAAGATATAGATTGGTAAAGAATTAATAAAAATAGGCAAGCATACAGCTTGCTAGTTATGTAACTGTACACACAGATGCATTCAGATTGTTTTTCTGTTTATTTTCATACAAGAATATGTATTTCTTGGCAACCAGCTTCAAGCATAGCAATTTAACTAGAACTTGGAAGACTGGCTTCAGAACCTAGGGCCTAATAAATTCCAGTCTCTGGATGAGATCCAAAAGATAGAGCTGTTGGACATGTCTCTGCTTTTTGAGAAATATCCTAGGAAAACTTTTAACATGGAAGCATGTTAACCATGTGTCAGAGTTTGGCAATATGGATTGCCAAAAAGGCAAATAAATGGGACTGAGAGCCAGCATAGTGTAAAGGTTTGAGCACTGGATTACAACTCTGGAGACCAGGATTTGATTCTCCACTCAATCACTGAAACCTACTGAGTGATCTTGAAACCTACTGGGTGACCACATACTCTCAGCCCAAGAAAACCCCATGATAAGTTTGCCCTAGGGTTGCCATAAGTTGGAAACAACTTAAAGGCACACTACAACAAGAGATATCAAGCCTGAACTCTCCCTATAAGCCAAGATGACTGAACTGAGACAGTTGTAATTTGGACATAGCATGAGAAGACATGACTCGCAAGAAGAGACAATAATGTATGGCAAAGTGGAAGGTAGTCAGAAAAGAGCTCAGGTGGATAGAGTTAACCAAGGAAGCTACAGCCCTGAGGTGCACAACCTGAGCAGAGCTGTAGATGACAGGATGACTTGAAGCTCTCTCATTCACAGGGTCACCATGTCAAAGTCGACTTGAGGGCAGTTAGCAACAACAACACAGTATCAGCCAGTATCACTCCATTTACAACCCCTGCATTCCCATTAAAATCTGCCCACAAGGACATTGTTTTTCAGAGTCCAGGTAGGGCAGGGCTGGAGTTCTAAGAAGTTCCAAATGAAGATGTCAGTTTCCTCAATTAATTCTCTCTCTCTCTGGCATTCAAAGGCCAAAGCGGAAGTCAGTAGTAAACACATTCTCATCTCCATCCGCCCCCAGCTATTCCACCCACAATGGAAACTCATCAGCTGCAAACCAGACAAAGAGGCAATTTAAATACTAGGAGGAAAGATTAAGGGGCTCAGAAAGTTGGCTGATTGACAAAGGTGACAAGGTCAGTAGAGCTGGACTACACTGAGAGGTAAGGAAGCTTCAGGTCAGAATGATGCATGAGCCGGGCTGTTTTGAGCTCTCAGAAAGCAGCATGTGGTTTGGGAAAGATGTCCAAAAGAAACTCACAACAAGCTATTGCAGAAAACACTGGAAACCAGACAGCTTTTAAACAATCAAAAGCTAAAAGCTGTCCTGCCTCCCAACCCATTTGCATGAAAAAAGGAGCAGCTAGAATCAGTGTCAAATTCAGCCCAAACATCCTGCCAACACCTACATTCTCGTGGCGCAACAGCTGTGCCCCCCCCTTTGCTGAGTCACTTTAAATTTAGCTAAAACTGTTATGAAAATAGGCTATCTATTCTTTCAGGAAGGGAAAAGAAAAAAGAAAAAAGGAGCGTTCTTTCTAGCTCAGGAACAACCTGCTCTGTTTATACCTTTTCAGAAACTCCTTCTTGTCTTGTGATTTTTAGCAGGTGCTTCCATGGCCGATTTGTCAAAGGTGTGAAACCCACACCGCGTTTCAGCAAGCAGGACTTGGGAAGCACTCAAAGGGCTTTGAAGGCAAGCTGGTGAATCAGAACAAACCAAGCCTGCTGAGCAGCTTTTCCAATGCCAAGTTACCACCTGGACTTTGGCAGGAAGAAGACAGAGATAGACTTTAAAAAAAAAAAAGAGTGTCCAAGTAGTTATATTAAATATTTTTAACAGTGAAGCTGAAACTAGGCCATATTGTGCATGGCACTATCTATCTGAAGTCACTAACCAAACAAAAAAGGAAAATTAAATCAAAGAGTCCTGATCATGGAGCTCTTTCACATTGCACATTTATAGTGCTATTATTCCACTTTAACTGCCATGGCTGCATCCTGCAGAATCCTGGGATTTGTAGTTTGTTCAGAGGCCCCAGAGGAGAATTCTCTGACTCAGGATTCCAAAGGCCCCTCCCTCCACTGCCAATCCCTGGGTCCCACAGGATGTTGCCGTGGCAGTTAAAGGGGACCCAATAACTGGGCAGTATAAAAGACCCCTGGTAAAATGGAGAGTTGTTTATCAAGATATCATTGAGGACAGATACAGGCCAGTTATTTTTAATACACTTCTAATTAAAATTAAGATTTTTTTTGTCAGCTCATACCATAGATAGCCATTATGATCAACACAACTTCAAAAACTGCTTTAGAATACAACCAGACTTTAGTACAAAAATGTGTTAAATTCCACATGCCTTTCTAAACAGATTTATGATCCTCTAATCTTCTTCCTCACCTTCCACCAAAAACAAAGAATTAAAGAGTACTGCCTTGTGTAAATAGCAAGTTTTTTTAAAAAAAAAAAACTAGAAATACATATCTGGTTTGAAGCCAAGTATCATAGGTCATGTTTGTTGTATTTACTGCCACAGTCTACATCAAACACAGTTGACATTTACTTCTCGCTTCATGGTGAAACAATGCTTTGCCCAGTATTTATCAATTTTGCTTCTGATAAACTCCGGACAGACTACAGCCCCAACCCTCAGCAGGGACTTAGCTCAGTGTATGTGTGTACACAAGGGAACCAACTAGAAATCCATTAATTTCACAGGTGCCCCAACACATCTTAAACACTGTATTCCAAGCAGTTGAAGAAGTGGATTAAAATCCACAGAAACTCAATGAAATCTTAGTTGTAAAAGCGCCACAAAACTTCTTTTTATGCTGAAACATGCTAATTCAGCTTCCTCTTTCACAACTGTTGCAACTACTTTGCGTAGGCAAAAGGCGGATCTGGATTGGCTTGTAGATCTCAGGGTGATTTGTATTAGTCTGGGAATTATTTCTGACTCCCAGTTGTTTAACAATTGCAGAAACAAAATGACTTCCTCCCCAAATATATTGCTGAAGTGAAGAAAGCTTGGGATTCCTGTAAGTGTATTTGCATGTGGATGGATTGTAAACTTCATTCAGTTCTGTTTCACAAGCAAAATCCCTGAGTTCTTCCGTTTTTTTGCTTTTGCTTTAGTTGGTAGATCTCAGAGTTCCAAGAAAAACAGAGATTCCACAAGTGTGAAGTGTGCCTGCCCAGATATCTGTATGTAAGTGTGTGTGTGTGTGTACACACATACATACAGGCATACAATGAGATATATGACCATAGGTTTTAGATGGTGTTCTTAGGCAATATAAACACCTTTATGTAATTGCAAAACCAGTACATTCTAAATGGTAGCACAACCAGTTAGTACACATGCTTATTAGGACATGCATGATTTTTACAAGATGGGCAATAATTAAACTAGGTCTTCTCACGGTATAATTTGAACCACCAGTTTAATTCACTGCAGTGCACACCATCAATGAATGCTGAGTGAGCAGTCCAAAAGCTAAAAATATTTCCAACTCTTGGTAAAATCTGCTATAGGTTATTATGCTCCAAAAATGAGAATTCCACTGAAAGCTTTTAATGTTACCCTACAACACGTGATACAAGGATAGAGGCAGTGCTATTCATCACTTGCACATTGATTCCATTCGAATCCCATGGAGGCAAAGTGATGCCCAAGATTTTATCGCAAAGACTGTCACCACATATGGTGGATGAAATGCCAGATATCCAAGCTGGATTCAGAAAAGGAAAAAGCACTATCATATTGCAGACTCCTTTGGCTAACAGAGCGCACCAAAGAAATTCAGCAGAATATTGGGCTGCACATTATAGATCATGGAAAACTGGGAACTGCTCTGAAAGAAATGCACATGTCCCAATGTGTGGTTGTTCTGATGCATAATGTTCACTCTGCACAAGAGGCCAATGTTAGAATACAGATGAACAGAGTAGCTTCCAATATTCAAGGGTGCCTTTTATCAATGTATCTATTTAATCTGTAGACAAACACATAACACAGAAAGTGCAATTAAACTCAGATGGAACGAAAATGACAGAAGGAGTGAAAACGCATGGCAAAAACTTCAACAATTCAAGATATGCAGACGGCACCATATTGCTAGCAGAAAATAGAAAGGATTTGCACTGACTACTGACAAAAGCTAAGGAAGTACAAAAGCAGGATTGCAGCTGAATATTAAGGCAAAAAAAACAAATAATGACCACAGAAGATTTGTGTGATTTTAAAGCTGATGGTATTGATGTTGAAATGGTGAAAGATCTTCATGTACTTATAAATTAAAATGGAGATGGTAGTAAAGAAATCAAAACAACAGGGATTAAGTCCTAGAAGGGCAGCTATGAAGGAGATAGGTAAGATGTAAAGATGTATTGCTAAACATTTAGTCAAGACCATCCATATCATGGCACTTCAGGTATCTATGTACAGATGGAAAGCTGGACAGTGAAAAAAGCTGATGCAGGGAAAATAAATTCATTTGAAATGTGGGGCTGGAAGAGAGTTCTATGGACACCATGGACTACCAAAAAGACAAATAAATTGGACCAAGAGCAAATCAACCCGAAGTCTCACTAGAATGACCAAACTGAGACTGTCTTGCTGAGATAATGTTTCTCGTTGGAAACATGGTAATAGACTGTCAACTTGAATGCAGAAGAAAAGAGGAAGATTACTTTCTTGACTTAATCAAGAAAGCCACCAGGTCTGTTTGTAACAGGGTGTCTTGGAGGTCTCTCATAGGGTTGCAATAAATCAAAGCTGACTTGACAGCACATAACAACAAACACTGGTACCACAGGCTAACAGAGTCAGCCATTGGCAATATCCCTGAAAGCTGTGTATGTTCTTCTTTCTTACATTATCATGTTAAGACAAGTATCCGAATTGCACACATATTGATAAATATGCCATGCAGCCCTTCAGATGCTGTTGGATTCCAACATCCCTAACAAGAGTGACAAATGCTGGAAGCTGCAGTTCTTCTATGGTGCTACTCTATTCAGATGACATGGAGAGGGAAGGAGAAAAAGCCATCTAGTTCTTTTAGGCTCACCTCCTCTGACCTAGAAGTGATAAACTTTAACTCTATATGTGATGGACTATAAATCTCATCATTGCTGCTAGAATGAGACCTGTTAGATGGGCCACTAGGAGTCTTAACATAATGAGAAGGCTTGAGGTTCAAAGAAGCTCAGTGTAGTATTTCCAGAGCATCCTAAATTTTATTAAGAACAAGCTTCCTAACCACCCCCTTTTTCTAAGGACATTATCAAAAGATCAAAGATTGCAGTTCTGGTCTGCTCTTTAACTTCTCCAGGTTAAGACTCTCATAAGTTTCTAAGCCAAAAGCTAATATGTGGTACCATCAGTTCAGAGGATTTCATTTACCACTGAGATAGAGAGCAAACAAGGACAGTGCAAGACATCAAGGCATCCAGGAACTCATTTAAGAATGGAAGTTAACTAAGAGATGGTGTCCTGGTTCGGCTTTAGGGACACCCAACTGTACAGTCAAAGCCTAGAGCAGAATGCTATTTCCATTCACTGGCTGAAAAAGCAAGGGTTTTGGTTTAAACTCAAATATTTGACATTTTATTTATTTATTTTTAGCAATACTACATCTCTTTTGCAATGAAGGTCTGTGTGCATAGTACCATACAGTAGGTACATTTTAAAAGTGAAACTTGCATTTATATCCAAAGAAATTATGTCCACGCTATGATCACACATACTGCCTGCTACTTACACCAAGAGGCTGCAGTGGTAAAAGCTGTAATTGTCATTTTAGGGGGGGAAATAGCCATAAGGTATCTGGTCACTGTTTTGTCATAAGGAATGCAGACACAAGATTGTATTTTGGGTGGACACTTTCCCGTGACTGAACTTGGCTCACCTGGAGTCCCATCATAGCCTCGGGGATTTGCCAGATGGCCACAGCCCCTTCCCACAATGCCATCATTGGGTGATTTCTCAGCTTGTGTGAGGTTTTTCCTTCTGTTCTAAAAATGTTGAAATGTATCTCCTAGGGCTTAATTAGAGATAACAATTTAATAATTCAAACACAGACTAGCATTTTGATCTTATCACATTGTCAAAGGTCTGTCCACCACTGGAAAGTAGATCCCTGTGAATCTGCCTGAAACTGAATTTGGCCCTCAGAGTGAAAGAAATTCTTCACTCTTGCTCTATGACCGCTGTGATCCTGGTCCATCTGTGGAAGAATTTGTCAGGCCACTTAAGAAACAGCCACTGATTCCACGACCCACTTACCCCACATCAGAGTTTTAGCTGGGTTACTCACAAATCCCTAAGATAAGCTGCTCAGTTGGGAAACCCAACAGTAAGCTGTTCAGGGATACTTTAATAAGAGGTGTTTCACAGGTATTGTTGGAATATTGCTCACAAACCCATTAAACTGATATAATCACTGCTTCACTCACGTTCAGGTCTCAGTTTTAAATATTTCAAGACAGTGAGGAAGTAAATAATCAGAGAAACCAACGAAGTGCTTTCCAGAGTACCTAAGCTGACCTCCAGTAGTATTCAACTAGCTACCACATTTTCTCAAAGAAATAGAAGACTGTTTACCACAAATACTGCTTTTCAAGCACCTTAATTTTTTTTTCTGAACGCAGCCCTTTTCATTCCTTTTCTACTTCCATTCTTGTAAAGACTTAGAGATGATTAGCTAATAGGAATTCAAGGCAGATAAGCAGATACAATTCCAGAACATTCTGCCAGCCCCTAGAAGACTAGGAATATATTTTCCAGGCTCACAACTTCTTGGTTTATTTACACAGTTGATCTAATTTCTCTGGAAGACCCTTGTCTTTTAGACTGGACCAACTGTAGCCATCCAGATGTTGCTTGGCTGCAATGTACAGCTCCAGTCAGCACAGTAAATAGTAAGGACTGCTAGAGTTATACTCCATTGATATCTGGAGGATTACAGCTACCCATCCCTGTTCTAAAGGCATCCCTGTTCTGTTCTGACACTCCAGACAGTAACAGTAGCCAGACATCTACCCAAACCATGCTCAACTGAATCACCAGTTAAACAGTACACAATACTTTGTGCTCTATCAGGAGAAAGGACTTAACAATTCTTTGAGGCTCCTCCCTAAACTGCAAATCCCAGGATTCTATAGGATGTTGAAAGTGGAATAAATAACACAATAACAGTCTAGTGCAGAAATGGCCACAGTTGCGTATTGTATTTGAGCATGACTCCAGAAGTGCCTCCTTCTCACTAGCATCTGCATTTCTGAAATGGATAGTCATACACATAATGCAATTGCTGCATTGTTGCAGAGAAGTGGCAGAATTGCCTGACTGCAAAAAAGTCACCATCCCTGTGCTGTGACTTATAAAGTAACACAACAAGAGCTGGGCTCCTCTGAAGGCAGATAGTTCTAGTTGTTATTATGTGCTTTCAAGTAATTCCCAACTTATAGCAATCCTATGGTGAACTTATCACAGGGTTTTCTGGGGCTGAGCGTGTGAGACATGCCCAAGGTCCAATTTGAATCATCATCTCCAGGGTCATTGGCCAGTGCTTAAACCACTACATCAGCCTGACTCTCAGGCAGTTCTTTACACACACACACCCAAAATTTCGGTATTTCTCCAATTTTAAATAACCCCTTGTTATTAGAGGTTTTGGATGCAATTTAGTCATCAGCATGTCTGTCCTTGGGGAACAAGAAAAAAAAATGACACCCACAACATATCAAAGCTATACAAAAGCCTCCATCATTTTCTGGCTCCAGGCCCTCAGTTACCATTGACCAAGCCACCAGTCCATGACACTGGCAGAGAAATGTTTAAAGCGTGCTAAACTGATAAAGACCAGGACAACCCAACAAAGTAAATAGGACTCTGACACATGCAAATATCCCAGTTGGTGAACAGGACTTGAAGGCTCATCATTAACTCAAAGTGGACTTTAAGCCTGGAAGGAAAGTCCTGCTCCCCAGATAAGCACCTCACAGAAGTACTGATCAGCAGATAATGTTTGCTGCATGGTTTCACTTTATGGCTCAAGTGCACACAGCTAACAGCACCCTCCTTCGCTCAGAAAACTCTCTTCTATTTTTAAGGTTCAGTCCTAAACTCAAGGTCTGCCCCACTCCAAAAACTATTGCAGAAATAGCCTGCAACGGCAGTCCTTCAAAAGGTAGGTTTATGAACAGAATTGTCAGTGAGGTGTGCAAAATGAATATGGGAGCTGGATTCCCAGAAAGGAGGATTGAGGGATACAGGAGTAACAGTTACAAGGATTGATTACATGTATGCAGAGTGAGGAAACTGTCTCTGCTGGCAGATGCTGAAGGGTGGGGACCACCAGAAAGATACTGGAAGACTGAACTACATACATCATGTGGCTTGCTCCATGTTACTTTAGGGTAGCAAATTAGCTTAGAGTAGCAAGTTAGCCAAGTTAGTTAGCTTAGTCATGGAAGATGATGCAGCCTTGCCAATAGTGTTAAGCTTAGGCCCAGCTAGCCAGACTGGTGGGCTTCTTGACACAGAATGTTGTGGGGAGTGGGGCATCACTTGTCCTTTGCCTCAACCAGCAAAATGTTTGGGGCCAGTCTTGCATGCTTCCATGGGTTCTCACTGAGAGAAGCTCCAAAGATCTCTCCTGTACTCATGATGCTCAGCACCAACCCTTTTAAAATTAAATTTCCATAACGAGTCATTATTATTATTATTATGACAGGGGACAACAACAAATTAACATATAACCTATATCAGTTAAAAAAAGAACATCAAATAAAAACAACAGTTAAAATGCATAATATCTTAAAAGAACAAATAATACAAATACCTAAAACCAGTCAATACATATTCAAAATTTACTGCTAGAATTCACAATTTATTGCCCCTAAATCAGATGCTTTCTTGAAGAAATCGGTCCCTTAGTGCTACAAATGAAGCCGCAGATCAAAAGGAAAGACAAGATGCATAGGGCAGAGTATTCTGACTATCAACATCTGCAGATAACTCCTCCTAATTGTGAGGTCTAGTTTTGGAAAACAAAAGGGCAAATTGTGGACTACACTGCAGCATGTGCAGGAGCGGCGGCAGAGTTCACCACTCTTTTAAACTCCACTGCAGCTGAAAC
Organism: Iguana delicatissima; assembly: GCA_948472985.1. Lineage (NCBI taxonomy): Eukaryota > Metazoa > Chordata > Lepidosauria > Squamata > Iguanidae > Iguana > Iguana delicatissima. Next base: position 74,812 of record CAOKZL010003626.1, read on the forward strand.
CAAAAGTGAAAAGGCACACAAAAAACTTTAACGATCAGTCTCACAAGTATACTGTGGAGTTCACCCCAGCTCTTTTTAACACCCAAAGGTTTCAGCAAGAATCCAGTACATTACAACTGGCAGTCCCCACTAAAAAACTTTGAGAAATCATAGGTTCCAACTTAAGGACGATCCTGATGAAAGGTGGGAGGGACAGATGAAGCTAAATCAAATGAGGAAAACTACTAGGAAGAACTTTAATTCAATTATTTCAGTACAATTACAAAGTATGAAGCTCTGCAGGGGAATTAATGACAATATTGCATTGGGTGAGAAATTAAGATTCATCCCAGCATAGGTTTAGTTCCTGTGTGATGACGGAATGGTGTATGTCACAATACTGCCTTCACAAGAATCAGGCAGCTGGTTAATACTTTCTATGTATCCCACACCATAAGAAATAGGTGGGTGGGAATACAGGCAGCTCCCAAGGTCAAGCTGTCATGACCCCCACCCCTCACCCATACAAAATATACCCTTGCAACCAGGTGACAGAAGAGGGCCCACTGTATTCTTCAACCATCTCTCCCACGCCAAAAGACGTGACTTGACAAGCAGAGATCATGCCCAGGATTTTTTGTGCCTTAAAAATATCATTGAAAAAAAAAATCTAGTTTCAAATCATTTTATAAAATTCAATTTGTTCACAAAGTTTAGCTTCTGTCTGACAAAGCCAAAAACCACAATGGTTCATGTGACAACTGAGGAGCTGAAGTCACACAGATAGAGCTGGAAGCCATTGTGTACTATGGCAGGGAGATGCAATGTCTGGCCTTCCAGATGTTATTGGACAGCAGCTCCCATGATCCCTCAGCATTACCCATGCTGCCTAGGGCCGATAAGAGCTATAGTCCAACAACATCTAAAGGGCTACATACTGAGCTGTGGCATTTTTCTCAACTCAAACAGGCCCTGGAAGAAGCTAGAAAAACTCCTTTGAAAATGATTACAGCTGCGACGTTGCCTCAAAATGCAACAGTAAGGGTCTCGTAGGCTTGAAAGAAAGCTGTCCTTCCCACTTGAGGGGAGAACAGGAACTGACAGCTGTGACTTTTAGGTTGCCTTTGGGCACCACAGTCTTGTTAGCATTGCCTGTTCAAGTTGAAAGGAAACACACCCTTAAACCACCTCCGTGGCTAAAGAAGCAATGTCATGTGATACAATAATCTGTATATTTAATGCTTCACAGTGATCTCAGATCCGGAATTGAGGTTACAATGTCCTTCTTTCCTTCTTTTCTTCTAAAGGCCTTCATGAATAGACCAAATGACAAATAAAATAAATAAAGCTAGAAGACTAAAATGATGGCTGAACTGGTTGCGAAAAGGCCTAGAGAGAACCCAGAGTGAGAAAAGGTTGTACCCTGTGAGGGGTCAAATTATTTCATTAAGACTTCTCAGAAAGGGTTGCCACATTGAAAACTGGAGAAGTCTCCTGTATCTTTCCAGTGTTCAACTCTTCTGGTGTAGAAGATGGGATTTCAACAGATGTTGCTTGTTATCTGGATCTATGATAAGTACCACCTGATGAAATTCCCTCTTCTTCACAACCTCTAAATGTATACGAGCCTCTCCAGTTTTCACTTGGCAAGCCTACTGCTAGCACAAACCCTGAAAGGCTGTAAACCAGGGGTGGGCAACCTGAGTGGATGAGAACTTCTGGTCCAAGTCCCTCTGAGGTTAACAAATGGGGGGAAAAAACCAGAAGTAACTGCAAATCCACTTCTTATTTTAAAAGCTGGCTGTTGTTGTTTTTCTTCATGTTAAACAGCAGCAAACTGACTTTCCTCTTCTAGAAATTTCTAAGAGAGGCAGTTGCTGGCTCTTCCCCTCGTAATGAGGGGGTGATATGGAGGAGTCAAAGGCCACAAGAACACTTTCCCCATCCTTGATAGACAGCTTGACTGCTTATTTCTCCAAATCAAAAGCAGTCACACGTGCCATGTTGAGCAAGGCTTAGCAATTCTCTCATCATGATAAGTTCTTCAGTTCCTGTAAGGGTTGGATGCTGTGCAGAACAAAACATGAAGCCACGTAGGCTGCAGGTGTAAAAACTTCAACCTTTCAGGTGTTTTGGCCTACAGTTCCCACCAGCATGACTAATGGTAAGGGACCATGGGAACTGTAGTCTAAAACATTTGGAGGGCAAAAGGTCTCCCATCCCTCGTGTAACTTTTATACTGCAGGGCAAGGAAGGGAAATGTGCAACCATTCAGATGTTGAGAGACCACAGCTCCCAGCATTCTTCACCACTGGCTATGCTGGCTGTAGCTAATGGGAGCTACCGTCCAGTGAAATCTGTAGGACCACACAAGTTTGCAACCCTGCTGTAGGACAACAGAGTGGGTAGGACCTGGTTCAGTTCCGTATACTTCAACCCAGAGGTGTCCAACTGAGCTCACTGGGGCTTACTCCCAAGTAAGCCAGCATAAGGCTTTTTTCAGTTTTAGCCAGCTCCTTCAAGCTCCTTCCCTTTTCTCTGAGCTTTGCTCTCTTGACTCTGGCAAAATATTCTGTTCTGTTCTACAGGATTTTAGACTAACCAAAAACAAGTCTCTGATAAGTGTGGTCATTATAGTATGAGAACTGAAACGCTTCCACGACTGGGGCTTTGATTAATGAAACCAACATAAATCACTCAGGAATAAAACCCTTTCTCCCTTACTCTTCATGAAGAGAAAAAAGGAACTACTCCTCCTAGGCTCGCTATGGATGGGTGGAGGAACTTAAGCTAGTCTCCAGCAATTGCTATGGGAATGATTAACAGTAAAATCATTAACTGGCCTCATGAGAGGACTTTGTGCAAATTCAGCCATTCCATTTCTTCTATGTAACACCACTGCCATGTAGTCTTGGGCCCTCATTTGGAGTATTTCGCTAAGTGTTTTCCACCCATTTCTTCTCAACAAGGATATCTGCCCCACAGCTGGAGGACCCACCATTAACCAAAGGTGTGGCAAAGGACAAGGATTCCATAATCCGCACATGCCTGATAAGAGCTTGAATTGCCTTGAATTAAGATAATCTCCCCTAACACTCCTTTCAGGAAGTCGTAGGGCTTGTCACCAGGGGATCATGGGCAATAAAACAGCAAAAATACACTGCAGAAGTTCATCTAGTGGTAGCTGGTAACATTTTCCATTCTCATAATGTCATCTGGTCACTCTGTCTGCAATATTAACCAGAATCCTGGGGGTACTGTCCCTAATTGGAAGACACATTTCTAGTGGCACATTTTCCACACCTCCTGAAGGATACAAGCCAAATGCAGGATATGGTTTAGGACTAACAACTACTTGGGTAAATTCTGCATGTTCAAACCAATTTTGGCATGGAAGCCAAATTCCAGTTTGGAAATTGTCCAGAATGGTGGAGCTACATTTCAGAAGTAGGTAGTGTCACGGGCATAGGGAAAGGCCAGGGACAGATGGGATAAGGCCAGATGCCAACTCTTACCAATTTGGCCCTTTTTGCTACCAAGTAGCCAAAGCAAGGTTCAATTTCATCCAAAATTACTCAGGAGGAAGCCCCAGGTCAACAGCTCAATACCTGCAAAAGCTCAGTTCCATGCAAGTTATTGTAGGTCTAAACAGCTTTTTCTCTTTGATTAAGGATGGAGACAATAGCAAAAGAAAGAAGAGAAGAATCTGAAGTTTCCATCAGCTCTATAAGATGAACACTCAGGCTCCCACAGCAACCACAGAAACTAGTGGGAATGACACAGATGCAGAGAAGAAGATTGCTCAGTACCCCCACTATTAGGTTTCCACGTGTTCTGTTTTATCGGGAATATCCCATATTTGAGATTCTAAAATCTGGTTCACTCCTGTATTAGGGTGATACATCATGTCCCAATTCCTGTATTTGAGAGTAAGAACCAGCTGCACTCCCACCAGATTAACCCTCAAACGTTTAGTATACAGCAAACTGGTCTCCTACATACCAAATGCCAACAGTCTATCTGTTGGGAACATGACTGGCTTGACACCATGCTTCTTCCTCTCTTCTCTGGTTGGTTACCCTGGTCAGTAAAGTGAAACTGTTGTCTCACAATGGTGTTCTGCCATTGTAAGATCTGCATGAGTTTTGGAGTTCCCATGAGATTTCAGGACAGCAAGTCTGTAAAGCAGGCCTCATATAACCCAGCTAGTCTTGCACTCGCATCTAACTATATCACATACTATGGTTTTGAAAACCTGCCAACCCTACATCCTAACCCAACTGGCAACCGAGGTTAGCGTATTTCTCCTACAGCTTGTATGAATGGGGTTACTGTGCATGACTATCTTGCTGTCTGAGCCTAGAACTGAACCTACATCTCCTATCTAAATCTCACTTTCTTCTCCATAACCAAATCAGCTTCCATTGTGTTTGTATTTGCAGAAATCCAAATACTACAATCAGAATTAAAGCAAAGTACAATAGCCATTGCTATTGATAAGCAGACAGCACCTGTGTTTCCATGCAGCTCCTTAATAATCTTTCTTTGTGATATATTAAGAGTAGCTTCCTGTACAGAGTTAATTCTGTACAAAATAAAGTTCTGTTTGTATTGAGGAGACTACAATGAATTTTCTAACATTCCAGCCCTCAGCAAGCTGATACTGTTGCCACAACACAATGTAGAAACACCAATTAAGTAAGTTCCAAACAGAAGGAACCAGCTAAAACAGATTTTATGTTTTCAAATAAAACAAAAGAGATCTGAAGAGAATACACCTCATTGTTTCAATTTATGGTGATACTGGCTTAAACCAAACATGGAAATCATGTGGTCTTCCAGGTATTGTTGAACTGCAGCTCCCCAAATTCCACCCCTTTGGCTATGTTCCTTAGGGCTTCTGGGAGATGCACTTCAGCAACACTGGAGTGGGGGAAGAGCACATGACGTCCACCCCAGCTTAAAAGGAGTGGATTACAAAGGGCAACCTCGTAATTTCATAAGTTATATTTTCCCCAATGCAATCAGTATTTGCTGACCTGCTATCCAACTGATAACTCCCATCATCCCCAAGAACCATAATGGGACTTGTAGGCTGACATATTTAGAGGACACCAAATTGGGGATTATTTTCCCCACACCTTCTGACCTCAACAAGGCATCGTGAAGTAAGTACTGTTGAGAGATAATTTCAACAAGGTCACCTAGTGGGGTCCCAAGCTGAGTGGCGGTATGAATCTGGATGTCCCCAATCTTAATGCTAACCACTGCCCCACATTGTCACTACACCATAATCTTGAGGCTTTATGCAGAGTGGCCCCTCTCACTCCACCAGCCAAATAAAACCCAAGAACAGCCTTCCTAGCAGCTGAAAAATTCCAGCAAAAACTGTGCCTGTTGCTCCCAACAGAGCCATCAGGATGGCCAAAGGGAAGGAGCCATCAATGTTCGAGGGCTAAAGTCCAATAAGGAGAACAGCTAACAGAACAGTTTAGTCACAAGCAGAGGAGGGGGAAAGGGATGGTTCAGCAATGACACAAAGTCCACTGACTGTTTTCTACCACTGCCCAAGAAACACCCTCTGCTTGTACCCACGCAGCACCCAACATAATTGGGACATGATATTAGAACAAAACACCAAATCTGAATCCTCCTAAATCTTACCTACAGAACTCCAGTATATACCTAAACTGCAACAAGATACCCACAGTCTTCATTGTTTTATCCATAAGGCCACAAGATGAGACGGAATAGGCTTATACCTCTAGCTCAGTGGTTCTCAACCTGTGGGTTCCCAGATGTTCGTGGACTTCAGCTCCCAGAAGCCCTAGCCGCTATGGTCAATGCTCAGGGCTTCTGGGAGCTGAAGTCCACAAACATCTGGGGACCCACAGGTCGAGAACCATTGCTCTAGCTGTACACTCAGCTCATTAGTCCTAAGTAAGTGCTATTCTCTTGGATGGTCTCACTGCTAAAAGCAGCAATAGTAGCATATCAGTACTCCACGGGGGCGCTCCTTGTGTCTATTGTATGGCAGCTTCTGGTAGTGGAACAACCAGAAGCCTAAAGGTCCTTGTAACACTACATAGTTATAGGAGTGTAACTCTTTTAACTGTTACGGCAAAATCCTAAGACTGTTAGTTTTGTCAGAGGCACCAAAGGAAGAGCCTCACCGGCTGAGGATTCTAAAGGACCCTCCCTAAAATGCAAATCCCAGAACGGCATAGGATATAACCCATGGCAATTAAAGTGGAATCATAGCGCCATAAAGCTGACCCCAAGAAGGTTTGCACTGAGTAATGGCTCACACAGTAATGCAAGTGGATGCCCCCTGTGAGGCACTGGGCTCTGTGGCATCAGAACATCTCTCTACATTGGGCATAACGTACAATCAGTGATGCTATCAGGGCAGGACCTGGAGGCAGAAGTCCAACATTCCACCCACCCCTAAATATAGCAGGTGCCAACTCACTGCATTCTGAATGGAGTAATAGCTATTACCATCTAAAAGGAGGGAAGCATAATACTATTAAGGTCAAAGTCCCATACTGTCAAACCAAATCAGTTCATATAATACCAATGCATGGGCAATTCTCTCACAGAAAAGTCAGGTGTGTCTCACAGAGTTCAGGATTCTTGGGAAAGAGAATACTCTTCCTCTAAAACACACACATGCACACAATCTTCATCAACAGGTGATTTGTGGAATTCTGGTCACAGCAGGTTGGGCTTACCTGAATATAGGAAACAACCAAATTATTTCTTGGTTTCTCCTGCAATCATTTACACCAGAGTGGGAATCAAATCTTGTTGGACTGCAACTCCCAGCAATGCCAGCCAGCATAACCCAGAAGTACTGAGAATTGCTATTCAATAATATCTGGAGACAGTAAAATCCCCCACCCTTGATTTGCACGACAAAGCACCAGCTGCATACCAAAAGGTTGCTGTTATTGCTGTGTGCCTTGAAGTCAGTTTTGACTTACAGCATCTCTAAGGTGGACATATCATGGGGTTTTCCTGGCAAGATTTGTTCAGGGGAGGTTTGCCTTTGCCTTCCTCTAAGGCTGAGAGAGTGTGACTTGCCAAAGGTCAGACAGTGGGTTTCCATAGCTGAGCAGGAATTCAAACCCTGGTCTCCTGAGTCCTAGTCCAACACTCAAACCACTACAACACACAAAGGTACATCCAATTAAATTGGGGGGGGGCTTACAACCGAGTAAGCATACAAGGCAGTGCAACCCTGAAAGCAAACACAGAGGTGAAAGCTTCAGTTGCCATTTAAAAAGTCTGAGGTCAGCTCAATTTAAGCAACAAATTAGTCATCAGATAATAGGCATGAGCTCTTTAAGCAGAGAGTAAGGGCAGTTGTTGGTGCATCTGCACGTTCTGAGGGAAAGCAGCATTCAAACCATAAAGCTGATTGGGTGACTCTGGGACAATCCTCAGCTTAACCTACTCTTACAGGCTTG